>APFE030442691.1:12484-55805 GCA_000404065.3 Pinus taeda | reverse complement strand
CAAGGGAATGCAAGGTGGATGCCTATGACTTCTGCCCCCTCCCCCCCACCCCATATTACTCTTTCTTTCTCTCTATCCATGATGGTAGACTGAGAATCGATGAACCTTGTGCGGTGATATTTGGCAACAATGACAAGGAGAGAAAAGGAATGGTTATGCCTATCATCTTCTAATATTTACATAAAGGAATGTAGGTGGATACCACAAGGATGGGACATGAGTAGGGACATTAGCATTAACTGGCACATTAGAGTACTTGTGAGGTAGATCACGAAGTAGTTGTTGAAGGAATGAGTTAGACAAGCTGTAATAACTCGTGCATCTATCACCTAGGGAGAGGTTGTGGCACATGACCGCCAGTTGGAGGTCTTGATCATTTTAAGAATGAATTTTGTCCCAACCATTCTAACAAGGCTCCACCATCAAGAAAACACCCAGATCCAGGAGAATTAATTTTCAATATAATATTTTTTGATAATTTTATTTCAATATAAAATTAATATATGTTAAATTCATAACTTATTAGTTAAAAAATAAAAAACTCATATCAAAATATCCATACCTTACCTATATATTATTGGATTGAACTAGACATAAAATCAAACAAGAATCATATATACAAAATGTTAAAACAAATGGAAAACAAAAATTTGACATAAAATTATTAGTTAATGAACCATTTCAAAACATACTAACATATTTCTCGCATTTGAAAATCTTATATACTATGGATATTTATTCAATACTAAATCAACTATTTAACAAATGTGTTATTTAACTTCTAGTGTTGGTGCTCATAAATGGGGGTACAAACAATGATTAAGTGAGGTAATAGTTGAGGGAGGTGGGGATCTATGATCAACCTACATGGAAATTGTATATGAAGATGGTTCATGCACATGTAGTAAGGTTTCTTTTTGCACTATGTTTTGTCTTGATGATGTGTTTGATGGCCTCTCCCATCATGAATCGTCATTATTCAAGGAAGTGACATAACATATCTCTCACGGCAAGGAAAAGGGTGTTAGTATGGATAGATGGCATTATCCAAAGGATTTTGGTTAGGAAACTATTTGTATTTAGGCACAGTTTCTCTTTGAGCGTTCACTTTTCCTAGGTTTTATGTACCTAGAGAATTTTAAATTCTTTGAAAACAAATCTCTTCCTAGCTGGGGGAATATTTTTGGCATTGGGAGCTTGTATTACAGTATTTGGTGTCATGGTAGTTTGTTCTTTCTAGTGTTCATTAAGGAGGCTTGTGTTCCCTTGTGGTATTTGGTTACAATCTCAATTTTTGGTGACCAGCAATACGATTCAGGTGGAAAATTGGTCAAATAATTCCCTTATTCTACACTTAGGTTCAACTCATAGGGGAGCATGCGATGCACATTATTATTTCAATGCTATTACTAGTAACTTTATTTTTCTAAAGGTTTACTCATTTTCTAGCATGTGGCCCTATTATTGCCACTTTATGCCTTTGTTACAATGCTTAGGTTTGTTGTTGTCTCATCTTTCATTAACCATTTTCCACAAGGTGTGGGACCTCTGGTAGGATTTGGCTTTTAGTTTGATTTCAAAAGGGAAGGTGTGGGTTTTACTCCATTTTTTGCAAAATTTCTTACCACCTTCTCCCTTTGGCTTGGAGTACAAGGTTGTCCTTAGTTCTCTCTCTTGGCTTGAAATACTCTCTAGGTGTCATTATGGTTCTATTGTGTTTCTCCCTATAGTGATACTACCTTAGTCTTTTTAGGTTTCAGTCTCCCTAGCTCTTTCATATTTCATGTCACTATGCCACTTACTATTGGTTTGGAGGGTCACCATGTGAGGAGTTCTAAGCACCCTTCAAGTTCAAGGGCACAATAAATAGTTGAATGTTCTATAGCACTATTTGTGCAATCCACCCCCTTGATGTGAGAAGAGAAATTCAAAATGCAGAAAGAGAGGCAAGCATAGAAAGATGATTGATATTAGATGCTCAAGAAAAGGAAATGGTAGGAAGTTGGGTTCTAGAAACACCAAAACCTGGAAAATGAATTATATGTAGACTATTGACTTATATTAGTAGCTAAAAACAATAATAGAAAATGTGTTGGTCGACTACTCAGAAACCTAGCAGGAAATTTTACTATGCATTGAAGAAATGCAAAAGAAGATGAGGAAGCTCAATGATAGGGTATCAATATTTTATTTTTCATTGCATAAGTTAACACTGAAATATTGACATTAGTAACATATATATACCCATGTTATAAACAATTACAAAGACATCAATTTGGGCTTTATGCCAAGTCAAATTTGGTGTATCAATGTCAATTATGAGATAAGCATCTAATGTAATATTTTTTTTCTATTAAGTTAGGGCTAACGTCAATATAACGAAGTTAGTAATATAGATATATATCTATATTATTGATGTGAAAGTAACTAGAATAACAAAGTATTTTTGGTTTGAATGTACAGGTTATACATAAATATATCTACATTATTGCCATAAAAATAATTAGAATAATACTATATTTATGGCTTGAATGTATGGATTAATATTGGTACATAATGTAAGTCAAAATTGTAGTTTTTATAAAGTTGAAAGATTGAAAAATAAGAACTAGCATATATTTATTTTAACTTTCTATTTATGAAGTGTAAGGTGAGATCAAATCATTTGAGGTGCAAATATTTTTTCATGTTTAGCATTTTAAAACATGTTTAAATCTCTAAAAGTTTGATCTTTTTTTGACGCTTGATAAATCTGTAATTAAGATAGATCTATGAGGGTCTCTTATATATAAGTGAACTTCATAGTAAACATAGAAAGAATTACACATCTCATTCCTTTTTAGCAACACTCAAATAAAATGTTTTATCCAAAAAAGACTTTTAATTTCAATTTTTATATAATGCATACATAATTGACATTTAACATATTTTACTCAACATATGCATTGCAATATTTTATTTGTGTTTCATATTGTCCATAATTAAAATACCCTTAATTAGAAAGAAATTATCAATAGAATAAGAAACACATATTTCTATATAAATCATTTAAATGATATATATCAACTATGCTTTAAGAATTGAATAAATTATACATGTTTTTCTAGCCAAAAAAGTTAGGAAGTATTTGAACATTGAAATATTTTATTTATGATTAAAATTAAAATAGGGTTTTGAGAGAACTAAACTATTGAATTTAGGCTTCTATGATCTATATCAAGTTTATTGAGAAGTGTTTTCGGTGAAAATGACATCATAATTCATTTGTCGACGCGTTTCGAACCAACAAGTGTGGTTCATAGTCACGACACGTTCAATTTGTCCTGACAATGAACCACACTTGTTGGATCGAAACAGGTCGACAAATGAATTATGATGTGATTTTCCCCAAAAACTCTTCTCAATAGAACTAAACTAGTAACCTCACACTAGAAAAGGTGTTTTAACAGATAGAGACTCCACCAATTAAGCTAAACTCTCGAGCTATATATATTATTTAAAATTAGTATATATAATCGAAGATTGGTATTAAAATATTTTTAAAAATAATAAAAGAAACATAATATAAGATTATATGTATATATATATATATATATATATATATATATATATATATATATAGATATATATTATATATATATCTAATATAATATAAAATTATTAATTAAACCTCAAAACAAATTTATGATTAACAATTAAATATTTTTGTTATTAATAAATATAGATAAAATATACCAAATAATTTATTTTTTATTTTTATTTTTATTTGGGATCAATTTATTATTTTATATATATATAAAACATTTTTAATTAATAAAACTATTTTAATTAATGATATGTCAAATAAATTTAATTAATAATAATTGACATTTATAAATACAATATTATTATCATATTCATTTTAATTTACCACTATAAATGTTGTTAGCATTACAACAATATTATAGGAAGTGAAATTCCAATGAAATTTATATGCATTTTGTTTCCTTTTTAAAAAGTCATTGTTTAGGGTGGCCATAGATGTGATATATCTAAAAACCATGATAAACATTTAATAGAGAGTTTGTATGGGAGAGTTATAACTCTAAAAAGTTCACATATTAATTTGGTTATTTTACATTCTTTCGCCATAGTCCAACGATTATACATTCTTTCGCCATAGTCTAACAATTATACATTTTTACTCTGAAAGTTAGAGAAATTTCGGCAATATTTTGAAATCTTTCCACCAACTCTATGTCTAAGGTTAAAATTTTGAGCTTTAAATTTTTTGTTATTATATTATATCATGGCAATCAAAAAATTATCTTCATTTTAAAATAATATTTTTTGATCATCAATTTATTAAATAAAATTTAATTTTATTAATAATTTATTTTCAATATTATAATTTATACTATAAATTCAATATTATAGCTTTTAAATAAATTAATTAATTATTCATACTCAACAAAATTATTTTAATGTATATTTAACAAAACATCACTTTTAAAGAGAGTAAAAGTACATAATACTTATTTGAAATTGAATATCTACCTATACATCAAATCCATTTAAAAAAACATAATATTAATATTTAAAATATATTCTTATTAGGGTGATTGAAAAAGATTATAATAATAATTCTTATTTATAATTATGGTACATTGTTGTTTTTTTTGAAAAAGACTATTTAAATCAAACACACCACACTCCATAACATCACTGCTTGTTTTAAATTTGCATGTGATAAAGTTGGATTATATATATATTATATATATATATATAATTTAGTGCCAACACACTTTTAAATATATAAAACTAAAATTTATGGGTGTTAAGAAGCAATAAATATTCAGTGTATTATAGGAAATTAACTGAGTGGTTGTAAATGTCCATTTTGCTAAAATCGACCTATGGGCATATACAATTCCGTTCAATTAATGCTTTATAGTAGGTTATTTATTTTTAGTTATTAAGAATGGAGTTATTTACCGAGGCGGAGGAATTTCCCAGACGGTTTTGATTGAATGTGGGAAAAAAATTCAAAAAAATCTTGTACCGGTAGTGTTTGAATCATATAATGGTGGAAATGGATTCAGCACCATCAAAAACTTCTAATGAAATTTGACAGCTTTTACTTAGATTTACAAAAATTCTGCCATATTTTTTTCAAAATATAACCAAAATTTTATAACTTAAAAAAAAAAAAACATAATTATTAAACCACGTCTTTAAAAATTACCCAGAAACCAACCCTCTCTGATCATAGCGAGTTAGAGCAGCTAACCAGAAGAGTGTACGGTGAATGTCACTTCATAACTTCTAACAATTACTTATTCAGTTCATGAGAATTCTCTCAAGTACTTTGCCGTGACACGAATAGAAACGCTATAGGCGAGGAAAGGACGTGTAATAAAACTTTAGGGAGAAATTCAAATTTATTGATTTTTTGTTACATGTTAATGACATAAAATTAAAAGTACTGTGAAGGTCACTTTCAGCTGGCAATTCCTTATTCATTTTGTGAAAAATTTATGACCGTGATATTAGTAAAAACACGATAGGTAGGGAAAGGACCTTGCGTAAGATTAATGTTATAAATTTAAATTTATTAATAAATTTTATTTGGAGGATGAAGTACCTAGTGGAAGAGTCATGAAATCAACATATTTACCTAATTAACCTCAGTAAATTATTAGGAAATATGAAATCAACATATACACATAGTTAAGCCAAGTAAATTATTAGGAAACATGAAATCAACATATTCACATAATTAAGTCAAATAAATGATTAAGAAACTATTGCCAATATTTACATTTATTGATAGTAACTTTATTTTTTATTAAATTATTCATATTTTTTTTGTATTTGTGAAAAAACAGTATTCAACCAATTATTAAATATACTTATTTATTATAATATATATATATATATATAATTAACAAATATGTAGTTCATAACTATAACCATTAATATGAATAATTAATGTTAATATTTTTTGTAAATATTGATGTTAAAAAATAAATGAAATGGAAATAATATATAATTAATAATTTATTTATAATAAAAAAATGATAATCATAAATTATAAGAAAAAAGTTTAAGAATATGTACCAGTGTTTTTTATTTTAGAATTTGATAAAATGTTACGGGGAATTATAAGCTCCATGTTATAATAGCACCAAGTATAACATTTTCTTAATTTGATTAGATTATGAGATTTAAAGAAGAAGAAAGACCATGGTGGAGTGACAAATCTCTAGGATACCTACTCCTTGAGTCTAATTGATAGAGGCTAAACCATGTCTCTAAAAACTTGAACTTGGATAGATGGGTTGGCAAGTTGCAATCCCAACCACTTGAACTAAAAACCATTGGTCCAATAGACTTAATGTTATTGGAAAGAACACATCACATTTAGACCCTAATGATGGAGCCAAAAATATATACTTAAATTTTTTTATTTGAATTATAGAGTTTATTGATTTACTTTTAATGTGAAAATATTTAGGGCAAGCAAGAATATATACTCATAATAATAATTTTTTTTATAATTTAATAATTAAAATCTAAAGATATATGATAAGTATTAACATTTTTTCCACAATTATTTTAAATCATATATATATATATATATATAACTTCTTAACAACAAAATATATTATATTTTAAATTCCATATTTAAATAATAAAATACTTCTTAATAAAAAATATATATATCTCTTGGTTGACATAATATAAAATATATATTTCTTATTTGACATTTTTAACTAATAAGATATGAGTTGGTATAAGTGGATTAGGTATAGGTTAGAAAATGTGCATTTACTTTATGTTAATAAAAGGAATATTTAAAAAATGCAAAAACCAAATTTAGATTATAATAAAATAAAATTATAAAATATAAAATAATATGAAAGGATAGTTATGATTAGGTATTTTATGTAGAAAAATAATTTGTACAACAATGAAGCTAAGAGGTTATGTTATTAGATTTTTAATCTATAATTTTTAAAGCACTAACAACGCGCAACCCCAATTTGTAATAAGCAGGGTTAAAACACTAATAATGGGAGTGTCAACGTTATCGTGTGTTTCAAAATAAAAACAAAAAGGAAATGCATTGACATTCCGGGTATCAACGCCTAAGAAAAAAAATTCAAATTTTGTCTTATAATGCGCTAATGGATTACATGTCGGTAGAGGGGAAATCATTGATCAAACACATGTTGATGATTTGGATGGTAAGGTCACGTGATTTGTTGAGGGATATCGTCGCCGAAAGGTAATATGGGTTAAATTTATGATTGTATGGTAAGGGTTTTTCAAATTAAATCTCAGTTCGTTATAATGATGAGCAACAGGACACATTATGGAATAAGTTATCCATTTAGTTAGACCTGTATAACCCATGATTGAGGTGTTTTTTTCTTATGCTAAATGAAGACATATTGTTAAATGTTCCCCAGATATCAAGGATTAGGTGATAATCATGTTTCTTGTGTTTTAATTGGTGGTGAGAAACATGGGAAGGAATGGAAAATTGAATAGCAGCGAGCCTAAGACACCAGAGCTACTCAAAGTTTATCCTTAAATCCAACAACAGTTTAGGGAAGTCAACTCGGAGGAATTTTTCAATCGTTTTGCATGTCACCATGACGAAGGTGCCAGAGAATTTGCTCAAGGTTTTGATGGTCAGAAGGTGATTGTTGGGGGAATTAATTTTTAGGTGATAGAGGAGCTGATTGCTGAAGTCATATGTTTACCTACAAATGGAGAGAGAGTGTTTAGAAGTCATGTTTCAACTGACGTTGATGTTGCCTTTTTTCTAAAGGATGAATTTAAAGAAATGAATTGGCATTTAGGGGTGCAGAGGTCCTGGTTAAAATATGAATGACATTGTCTCTTGTGAATCACCTAGTCATATTTTACCTGCAAAGGAGGCTACAATCGATTCAATCTTTCCCACTTCCAATTTTTGGCTACCACAGTAGGTCAGTTGAAAATCAATACCCCTTATTTTTTGTTGGAAATCCTGAAACATATGTCGACTAGAGTCAGAGTAAGAACAAATGTGTCCTCCCACTTCATATATCATAAGGGTCTAACACAATTGTTAATTGAAAGCTAATTAAGAAAAGTTGGAAGGACCTGAGAGAACTTTTTGTTTTGTTGATGGTTTGAACTTCATCCTACAAAATTGAAAAGGGGTAAGAAGTAGGGTAGTAAAAATAAGATTAAGTAACCACAAAATCCTAAGCATGGGACCTCATCTCAGAGGACATTATCTATATAGACAAGTAGTCAGAAAAAGGAAGAAACAATCCCTTCTTTGGTTCCTGAATTACCTAGGGTTTATACCAAGAAAAGAAATAGGCTAAAGAAAATGAAGGATACCCCTCCCCCCAATAAAAACCTACCTACATACATTAAGAAAACAAAGAAAGATAAGGGAAAAATGGTTGAGTGCAAAGCTAAGCAGACACTAGTAGAGAAGGAACCCACCTTGGGAGAGATGTTTAAAGGTGGAAAAAGACCCTACATCAGGCCATGGAACAAAATGACACTAAACATAAAGTTGAAATAGAATCTTGAGTTGGCAAAGGAGGTCATAAATGTAGACAAAACTCCTTAGAAGGACTTGATCATAAGCCAAGATAAGTTTGTGAGCTCAAAGAAACCAAATAAAACCAAAACCTCAAATAAAGGGGTTGTCGACGAGGGTCAAAAGAGTAAGAGACAGGGAGGACCAACGTGGATAACCTACTAGAAGAAGCTAGCACACTTAGCTAGTTGGTTTTTGACCATTTGTTTTTTATTGTTCATTGTCAAGGTGAAATTTTGAGCTATAAATCGATAACCCAATTATCAATTATTTTGCATTGGTAAAAGAAAATGGGTGCAACACCCTCCTCCCACATCTACCCAAGAAACTAACTAGTCGAGGTAAACATGCGTTGAGAGGCCACAATGATATGATTCGACTTCTTGAGTCACCTTAAGGAAGTGGAACTGACGGAAACACACCATACAAACATCCAATATCATCAACAGAACCCTCAAAGGACAAGTCAGACACTCAGACAACCTACCCCTGAGTCCCACTGTTGTTTTAGGTCTCTTTGGCCATAGTTGCTCTCATGCTATGGGCAAGGGAATGACCAGCAACCTAAAGTCGCTCTCACAGGCCTACCTGCCAGCGACTGGGGACCAAAATTGCCAGCATTGTGCCAACGACCCTGAGATTTAAGCCTCTTTCTCAAGCTAAAGCCCAGGACACTTCCTAGAACTAATCCATCTATTCAAATCGGTAAAGTAACATGGAAATGAAAGTACTAAAGAAAATACTTGTTCAAGACCTTGAATAGATCCCTACTAGCCATGACAAACATTTCGTCAAACATATCCTCAACACATAATCTATAGGTGTAAACAACATAATTAAGTGTAGGGATATCATACTTATCTGAGAATCACTATGAAACATTGTTCCCTCATACCATTTTCTACATTATCACCTATTAGGTCATAGGAACATTATCCATTCACATACAAGTAAAAACATGTTGAGAGCCATACATAGTTGTTGTCATAAAATGTGCATATAACCACCATAATAGGAACAGAAATACAATAAACATATCAGCCATCAAATCCATAAATAAATCAATACCTTTACACATGAAAATAAAGGGAATGGATTTCTCATTAATGAATGCAATGAACCAACCAGAGATGGGACTACCATGTTCCACCCGACCATAGAATGGTTGAGCCAAATCTCTCTTCATTTATTCACCCCCATGCCATATTCCAAGCATGAATGTAGGATCTCATAGAACACATCAATCAAAACTCATTTAGGGCTTCCAAGGCCATCCACCTCAACCCATAAAATAATGATTCCACCTCATGGTTAGACATCACCAAAACCATCACCAGATTGGTCTCCATCCTAGCCATCAAGGTATCTAGAGAGTTCGTTCCAACCAAGGCTCCAGGACTAGTAACTCAACCCACCAAGGGCTCTAGATATTTTGTCCAACCAAGGCCCGAGGAATACTAACTCAACCCAAGTTGTTACAAGGCTCCAGAGCATTTGTCCTACCAAGGCTTCAGGAATTAATAACTCAAACCATGCTAAGGAAACATTAGAACCAACCAAAACAAAACAATGAAATTAAACCCACAATCAACATGCCTATCCATGAAATGGAAAGGCTAGGAAATCCACTGTCAATCCAGACAATCCTCCATGCCAATGACAGATCATGACCAAGAATCCACATGCATATGCCATGAATGTATAAACTAGTGAAGAAATCATACATGCAACTCGGTACCTACAAGAAAATATGATGTAGTTGTTGATGTCAATGCCTTCTTGCGCTTTCCTACTCTTCATTTGCCTTCTTTCTCCAAGAATCCAAGTATGCCACACCCTCCAAGAGTGCTCTAAGAAAACTCTAACTATCCAAGAGTATGAGGGAGAGAAAGAGGAAATGAGAGAGCTCCAACACTGAACTGACCAAGCTTTCCCACTGATCCTCAGAATCCTTTTTATTAATGAGGCCTCTATTTTCTTCATTTTCCATCATTTTCCTTCATTTTCCTTCATTTTCCTCCTCACATGCAACCTGTGACCTTTCAACTTCCTTTGCTCCTAATTTCCATTAGTTCCACAAATAAAATGCTAATAAATGCCTCATGCCTTTCCAAATCCTTTGCCATTGCCTTTGCCAATTTCATTAGCAAATGAACACCCACTAGGATGTTTTCCCCACAATTTAGCTTGGAATACGTGTCCCATCACCATGGCCTTATATATTCTTACATGGAATTTTAGTACGGCTATTACAAAACCACCCCCTAGGGGAACACTATCCTCGGTGTTCAATGCCACCTATAACCAATAGACCGCTGAAAAATAAACATACTTCACATGGAGCTTTATAATGTAGCTCATTGCAATGTTTACATTGACCATCTACTAAAACAAAACATCATGACAACATGACAACATACCGCATAGTGGAGCTTTATAACATAGCTCATTATGGTATTTACAATAACCACATATACACATACACATTTTCTTCAACCAACAAATAACCATACTTTCTATGGAGCTTTATAAATCTATCTCGATACAATATTTACAATAATATACGCATATACACATTTGCTCGACCAACAAATAAAAGGTATGATGCCTGCATCCGTAACAAGGGAATCCAGAGGCTCACCCCTCCACCCTCAAAGTAATACCAAGATTCACCTCCTTCCTAGGAAGTCTAGAGTCCACTGTCAAAGTCAAAGTTGCATCCAATGTCTAGCGCTACAATCCAGTGCTGCTTGTCCTCTCAGTGAACAATTACCATCTCATTGTTTCAGGGCCCACTCTCAATGTGCATATGATTCCATATGGGAATGCTAATGACCAAAACAAATCCATCCCTGACCTTCCCTTCTTTGCTACACGTTCCTTGGGAAATCCAGTCAACCCTTTCATGCAGTCACTCACCTCCCAAGTTCCGCTGGCACCCCCAACCTGGGTAGTCCATCCCTTCGCAAGGCTTCCTCTCATAGGAAGATACAGAAACCAAGGCATATCCCTTCCTCAAAACCACCATATCGGTCATAGCATGCTCATGGCAATCAATGGACACAATTGGGTACCAGTGTCCCAGAATGGCCCTGTTTTTAAAGTGCTTTACGAACATACTATTGTATGTTCCAATTCCTTTACTACTGTTCCTAATTCTTGCAGTCAATTTCAATCACCCAACCAGGGATTTCATGCATTCCTATACGAAGCACATAAATTCCATTAGATTTAAAATAAATTGAAATAGGTTCACATCATACCTCATTGGTAGCTCGTCAATAAGGTACATTTGCAATTATGTTTGCTTCCTGTCACAACAAGTCAAACTAGCATCATGTATAAAACATCACATTAGGTTAGCTCAAAACATAACCATCATAGATCAAAATCATAAATCACATGTAACCAGGATAAACCAGAATCATAGATCACTTGTAATCATGATAGACTAGAATCATAAATCATATGCATAGTAAAACTAAAAATACAATACTGATACTTATCCTTCATTGATCCTTGCTTCTGCCTTTGTTCTTTTGTACACACACCAGATTAGTTGCCACAACCAACAAACAACCAGTGCCTTCTCCTCGACCAGGTGCACATATGCATAGTGTGCATCACAAACATACAACCACACATGCCATACAACACCATGCAATGCATGCACCTATACCTGACATACAACACATACACCTACACCTAGTGTATGTACGTATACATGCATAATGTACATCAGAAGACATTCATCCACACACAATGTGCGACACCACAAAATGCATACATGTACACCCATTATACAACACAAATCATACACACATACGTGATGTACAATGTCACACAATACATGTACCCCCATAATGCACATACCTAGTACCACATGCCCTCAACACAACATGTATGAAACACACACAATACCACACGTGCTCCAGTATCATATGTACAACATGTACACAGTACCATCTATACATCACACCAGCTACACAACATGTGCACAACATCATATGTACATGATGCCACCTGTACAACATGTACACACTGCCCCATGTACACTACACCATTGTACAATGTGTACATAATACCACATGTATGCAGTACCACATGCACGACATGTACATGACACCAAATGTACACGTCACCACATGCAAGATATGTACACAACACCACCTGCACACAACGCCACTTGTACAACATGTACACAACACCACTTGTACAATCATGCACACCACACCATATGTACATAGCACCACATTTACAACATGCACGCAACACAACATGTACATAGCACTGCATTTCCAAAATGTACATAGCATCATATATACACAACACCACATATGCAACACGTGCAGAGCACCATATGCATACAACATCACATATCCATCATGCACATAGTACAATATGTACACAACACTGTATATCAATACTGAATATGCAACATTCATGCAACACTATCTACATTAACACCATGTACATAATATTTCATAATCAACGTGTACACACACTAAATATACAACACACTGCATGCACACAACATCACAGGTGCAACAAGTACAACATATATGAAATATGCACAATAGTCATACTACACATCCAAAACCACACTAACTCTTTACCAAACAATATTTCTTCCAGTGTCTTACCCATGCTTGTCCCAACATGCCACAAACCACACTACTTTCACTTCGCTAATGTATCCCTTTGTATAACTTGTCCATAACATAATCATAGGCATAATACAAGCATACCATATAAATTCATATTCACATGATATTGACCTCATGAGTTTGTCATGTCTACTCTTTCCACCTTATTCCTCATAGTCCAAGAACCTCTTCATGTCATTTTCATGTGTAAGCAATCATTCCTCCACAAGAATGCTTCCTGATGACCCTGTTAGACAGTCACATAGATACATGTACACATACCTACATCATAAAATAATAATGATCTCATTAGTCAACGTCATACATACATAAATATGTACATACAAACATTAGCATAAAATAATCATGATTCATGATCACCCTGTCAGACATGACATACATACACGCCTACATGTATACATATATAAACATCAACATAATCATGATCACAACCAAATTGTCAGATATTAAGGTCAAGGTTAAGAGAACTTCATTCATTCATACAACACATGTGCAATATTGGGAACAACAGTCCCAACATATCCAAGGCATCTGACACCTCATATACATTTACTTTAACTTTTCTTGATTACCTTTCCCATGATTGTTTTCTCATCGTCCATTTACCATAATTGACCCAACCAGTCCAACCAACTATCATAGTCTTACCTTCCATTGCGCTTACTCAAACATCGAGCTTCATCCATTTCTTATATTACTTGTTGGGTACCACACAACTCTCCCTGAGCTCCATCAACTTTTCCTCTTTCCCAACCAATTCCACAGACTCAAAACATAAAAGGTAAGAATGGAATCAACAACAAGAAGAAAACCATGAAAACCAATAATAGCACGACTCCGCAAATCAAGTGGTATGGCCATACCTTAGACATAAATAAAGTTGCAAATCAAATGCATGCAAATAAAAAAAGACTAAAAGCACAAGACTAACAACAAACACCATGAATCAATCCCCATGGTTCCTAGGGAAACTCAACCACAACCTTCTTCAAGATTTCATGACAACCTCTCTTTGCCATGCAGTCCCCTGCATCATATTTCCATAAACACATAACTTTTAGTGTATAAATAAACATAACAATACATCAGTTACCTTATCTTGTTGTATGAAGCATGTTGCTTGCAACTGAACACATCCATGCCATCTCTCAAGGGACTCCAATACTTTGACAAATCCACCTATAACTAAAGACTAGCTAATATACCTATCAAGTACATTTTCATGAATCTAGCACATATCCACATAATTTCAAAGAAAATCAAGGTTAAGAGGACTCCCTATATGCAAAGCACTCGCTCGTTTGAAATTAGGGTTTCTAAACATAGCCAAAGGAATTCTTAACCGATTTCTTTCTTTTACCTTTACCCTGCTGCAACTGAGTCTTACTATATATTGTCACGTCACCCAACTGTTAGTTATATAAACACATCAATTATTACCTCGTCATGCTAATACAAAGCATGTTTTCTACAACTTCTCAAACATGTCTACCACATGTTCCAAATATCAAGACAATCATATTTATCAATTTAAAATCAACTTTTACAAACAATCATGTCATAATCCATAGTCAACAAATAGTCATCAGACATAATGCTACAACTATCACCTACTACACTCAAGTACATATCAACTATCCCAACACATATGTGTTAGTAAAACCATCTTAAAACAAGATCATTGAAATGCATACTCATGTTATGAAATTCATCATACATTCAACCAACTTGCAAACATACCACATTAAATGAATCAACTAGGTGATTGAATAGACACCAAATAAACGAAAAAATCAAACAATCTAGCACCAAATATACGACATAAGCGAACTCATTCCTTAGTGTATTTCAGGGGAGGCTATTTTGTTTGCACAATCAATCTAGGTTAGCATGATACAACTTCAAAACATATCAACCCAAACCTAAATCATGATATCCATAGCAGTAACTAACTAACATGTTCACATCATAAGCTCATAAGAATATTTTGTTCATGCATAACAATCACATATGTACGATCAGTATAGATTAGTACGACACCATATCACAAATATGTCAGCTCATACCTAAATATTGCAACCATAACCATCTGTATAGGTCAAACCAAGTTAACATGATACATATAACATTAAGATCTTCATTGCAATGAACATAACCATCACTACAACCAAGATCAACACCATGCATATTCAACAAGAACATGGACTACATGCATAAGGAATGCATATGCAACCAGCATGAAAGCATGATCAACACACAGCCCAAGGATAGTGCAACCACACTCTAATACCACTCTGTAACACCCTCCTCCCATATCTACCCAAGCAACCTGCCAAACAGGGTAAATATGTGATGAGAGGCCACTATGATATGATTCGACCTCCTAAGTCACCTTAAGTAAGTGGAACATGTGGAAAGACACCATAAAGACATCCAACATCATCAACGAAACCATCAGAGAACAAGTTAGCAACTCAAACAGCTTGTCCCTATGTCCCACTGTTGTTTTAGGTCTCTTGGTCCATAGTCACTCTCATGCTATGTGCAAGGGAGCAACCAACAACCTAAAGTCACTCTCACAAGCCTGCCTGCCAACAACTGTGGACCAAAATTGTCAGTGTTGTACCAGGCATGGAAAATTTTAGGGGCGAATTTTCACCCTTGGGCTAAATTAAAGGGTTTTATATTTTTATTGGGTGAATATTTTGTATCATAGTACATTGTTACAAATCGCCTCAAATTTATTTTATTAAAAAATTAGGTATGGAGGTTAGGCCACCTTATTTTAAGGGAGAGGGTAAAAAAAAGTAAATTTAGTTAGGAGTTACAATCTTCCATTCACCCTCATTTTCAAGGAAATGTATTTATGATAGTTATAAATAAAAATATAAATACAGTGGAGGTATGGTAAATAAATAAAAGCTCTTTTTATACTGTACTCCAAAGTATGGTTAAAAATAAATAAAAAATACAAAATAAACCTAAGGTATAGGTAAACAAATAACTCTTTTTATATGTAATCCATAAACCTCTTTCTATTTAAGAAGGCTAAAAAACGAGGTTTCATTTAAGTGATTCCTATGGGCCAAATACCATATTTATAAAAGAGGTATGGTAAATTAATAAAAATATAAATAAACAAGAGGTATGGTAAATAAATAAAACATTTTTTATATTTACTCCATATGTCACCTTATATTTATGAACAAGCAAGCGTGTAAATAAATACAAATATAAATAAAGTGGAGGTATGGTAAATAAATAAAACATCCTTCTATATTTACTCCATAAGCCACCTTATATTTAAGGACACCCAAAAAATGTGTTATATTTAGGTGAAGCCTATGGGCCAAATTATTATTAATACCATGCAAAAAAAACATTATTAACCCTAATATTAGTATTAATAAAAATAAAGAAGGCACATCGTATTGACCCATGGTATTCACATGGAATGCAGCCTATTTAAAGGGGGGGAATTAAACTAGTATAGATCCATCTTTATTTTGGATCAAATATCGTGATATGCAAACTAACATAGAGTGAAAAATATTTGATCCCTCTTGGGGCTTGGTATATCAAGAGTAAAAATGGATCTTGTAATTTAATGTCACTTAAACATTTTAAGTTGGTTAAAGTCAAAAAAAAAAAAAAAAATCAATTATTAATTTTATTAATTTTTATAAATTACTAATAGTAGTTCTTAAGCTCCAGGTTTATGATAAACCATGGTAATACCATGGTATTCATGTGAGCGTAGACTATTTAAAGGGGAAATTCTATCAGCTTAGATCCATCTTAATTCCGGGTCTACCAAGTGCTGCGAGGGATAAATAGATTTCATCCCTCTAAGAGTGGTAGATGTGGAGTTAAGATGGATATAGGTTGGGTTTTATGATAATGAAGATATTAAATAGACTTAGGAAATTATATTGTAAAAAAAATCTTAAGGTGAATGGTTAAAGCTACACTTAGTCACTTCACAAAATTTAGTAAAAAATATAGATATCTCCATTAATATTGGTTTTTCTGATTTAACAAAAAAAAATCAAAACAATGAAATCTTAACTCTTTTCGCGTCACCCTCGCAAAAGAGAGACAGTCACTGCCCACATTTCCCACCATTTTTCAAACATTCTCAATATGATATCTTCATGAAAAAGTTAAGGTACTAATCTTGAATTAGTTGTTTGAAAAATATGCTTCTTTGTACAAGCTGCAAAAGAGAGATAGTCATTGCCCACATTTCCCACCATTTTTCAAACATTCTCAATATGATATCTTCATGAAAAAGTTAAGGTACTAATCTTGAGTTAGTTGTTTGAAAAATATGCTTCTTTGTACAACCTTTCATCTTCTTTGTTATTCTTAGTTTGTCGTAATGATCTTGAGGGGTTGGGTTTTCCCACCATTTTTCAAACATTCTCAATATGATATCTTCATGAAAAAGTTAAGGTACTAATCTTGAATTAGTTGTTTGAAAAATATGTTGGTTTGTACAACCTTTCATCTTCTCTGCTATTCTTAGTTTGTCATAATGATCTTCAAGGGTTGGGTCACTGCACCATATTGTCCTAAAAGGCGGAGATTGTGCACCAAAAAGGAAATTAATCCACATGTTACAACACTGTTAAAAATGGTATGAAGGTAGTGAATTATGTTAACAAGAAATTTAGATTGGGAGAGACGTAATTAAATTTTATTATTTAATTGAATATTTCCAATTAAAATAATAATAAATCTACATTTATATATTGTATATATTGAATTGGACGGCTTCTATCACATAGTCACTTCTTTCCATTAGATCCTTAGGCTTTTGGGATACCTACTACTTCGTTAAGATATTTATAGTTGGGCTTGCTCTTGTTGGCGTGGTTTTTGGGGTAAAACAACTTGATGTTTTTTTTTTTTAATCTCACAATTGGAGTCGTATGGAATCAGAAGAAATTTGATAGCTTGGCAAAGTGGTCGCTTGGAACAAAAGTGGTAGAGAAACATTAATCTCTCTACCATGACAACATGGCCAACTAACTTGCAACATTGTTTTGTAAGAAGTGAAAATTATGTTTCTTTTTTTCCAGACTGTAGTTAGTAATTCATTTTAATGAATATGTTTTTATTTATTATCATATATGGTTCATACTTTAACAAAACATTGCCAAGACCTTCACAATGTTTTTATTATTCAGTGAAAGATTTTCCATAGATCTTACAACGATTTTATAATTTTAGTGAAAGATTGCGATGACTTTATCAAGATAATTATAATCGGTGAGAGATTTGCCATATATATATATATATATATATATATATATATATATATTATATATATATATATTATATATATATATATAGATATATTAGTGAATAAAATCGCCGTCCACAATTTTCCTATTGTATCATGGGGATTCGCCCATTTATTATACATATAAATTTACGGGATGGTTCTTAAATTTGTCCTGCATGGTGTGATCAGAGATGTGGGAAGCAATATTGTGTTTCACAGATGTATGCAAATGGGTACCAGTTTCATAATTAACCGGTAATTGGAAGTGAGTGACGAAGGCCATGGCCAAATAATTGAAGTCTAAATAGGTACCTCGAGGTAAATGGATGTACCATTTCACGGGTGCACCCATCAAGGTTCGCTGAAAGAGACATAGATGAACGAAGTCATAAACGTAGGAATTGGATGAGCACCATAAGTGATAAGTCATCACATGGGCCTGGTGGTCTTCTTTAGCTTTTCCTTCGAATTTTAGGCAATCTCTAGGAATCTTAGTGGGAATCGGAGGCCAATGAGGCAAATGAAGTATCAGATCATTAGTGAGCCTTGAGACATCTAGCATTTCCAACGTCACTAGAAACGGAAATTGTGGGTTGAAAGGCATGTAAGGCCTTTGATAAGGCCCAGTTTTCAGATTCCATCCTTGTTTGTAAGGGTTTTTCCCCCAAAATGGTGTATTTTGACCATAAGGAGCTTGATTTTCACCCACTAAGGGATACCCTAACCATAAGGTGGATTATGCCCCCACAAAGGTGGGTTTTGACTAGGGTAGGGTTGATACTGACCTGCCATATGCCATTGAGAACCATAAGGTGGATAAACATTTTGCATGTCATATGGATTACAAGGTTGTTGTTGTAACTCCTAACCCTGGTGATAAAACTGCTAGCCCTACTGCTGCAGGGGTTGGCCTTGTGGCTGCAAGGTTTGACCTTGTTGATATAAAGGTTAGTTTTGTTGTTGCAAGGGTTGATTTGTTGTTGCAATAGTTGACCCTACGGATACAAGGGTTGATTCGGTTGTTGGAAAAACTGTGTTTGCTACTGCAAAGGTTGTTGAAACTGCTGAAAAGGTTTCCCTTGCTACTGTAAAGGCTATTTTTGAACAGTTCCTTGAGGAATTCCTTGTTGGCACTGATACATTCCAGTTGGGAATTGACCATATGCACTGGGAATAGGATTTTGACCTGGTTGCATATGAGGACCTACTTGTGGAATATAAGGTGGATTTTGAAGTGCTTTTGAACCATATGGAACATAAGACTATTGGTGGGTTATCTGGGTTGAACAAGGTTGTTGATACTGGACATTACTTACTCCAGATGGAATAGATGATCCAACAAGATTAGGAATACCACTAACGGGTTGACTCACTCCAACCATGTGAGGTTGTGATCCACTCACATGGGTTCCACTTGAGACAAGAGGGATATTTGGAAATTCCCCCCCCATGCTATGAATGAGGTGGTGGCACATTTTTTCCACTTGATGGGGGAATTGAGGAACTTAGAGATGCATTAACTGAAACTATCGGTTACACCACGATTGAAGGCTGAAATGAAAGTAACGGTTGTGTTGGAATAGTCGGTTGAATAGGAACTGAAGTAACAAAAGTTTTCACAGGGATATAAGAGGTCAAGTTAGGAATAAAAGGACCAAAATTAGGCATAACATTCAATGATCAAATTGGATTTTGGTATAACGAATAAGCACTAGGAGTTCCCGAAACTAGTTGAGCCAAGGTCATATAACCATGTGGAAGCATATACACACTATTTTCAGGAGGTGGATGAGATGGAACTCTTCCTACATAAGGAAATCCTTCCGGTGGAAATTTGTACTGAGAATCATTATTAGCACCAGGAGTGTGAATAGTTAAGACTTTCGAATAACCTCAAGGAGAGGTTGGAAACTCACCTTCTGAAGCCATGGGTGGAAACAGTTTGTGAGGAGGAATCTGAGATGGACGAGGAGATAAATCCAAAGGAACACCAGGATTATCGTGTGGACTATAAGGTTGTTGAGGAGATATCACCAATAGATCAAAAAGTGGAATTGGAGGGAATAAAACAAACCTCCATGGACTCTCAAGGATTTCTAGATCAGACTCTTGAGATGACGATGAGTCTCGAGGTGGAGGACGAGAAGCAAGGGGTTGGATACTTGGGACAATTTCAAGTTCAAAACCTTGAGCTTCAAGTGATTGTGAAAGTTCAAGACAAACTCCTTGTGATGACCATTCAGTATCAAATGATGAAGGGGAACAATGAGGTGAATGGAATGGTTCAACCACGATGACTTTCTCTCAAAAACAAAAGGAGAAGAGATGATTTCTTTGAGGGTTCTAAAATTAAAATTTGCAAGGAATTCCTCAATATGAGTGTAGAAATTTTTCAAATTCTCTACAAATCTACCTTTAAGACCATGTAGAAAATCTTACCATAGATTAAATCCGATATGCAATATAACCAAAGAAAAATACTATAATCTACTTCTACTATCAATTTGCGGAAGCTTAAAGATCAAGATGAATCAGAGCTGAACAATATAACCAGAAGAAGAAGAATCAATCATCCAAGACATGAAAATACTTTGGGGAAAGCCTCAGCAAAAAACCCCACTGTCTATATTATCATACAAGGTGGAAATACATAAGAATTATACAAAGCCTTAGCTCTCACAGCTAGCCAGCTCTCAGTACAATCCTCTTAGATGCTCACAGGTAAACCTAGCTTCTCACAAGCCTTCCTCTCTGCCCTCCAAGCTCATATTTCCTTGTGCAGTTCCTCTGGGATGATCTCCTTCACCCAGTGGAACACTGCTCTCACACACTGCTCTAACACACTGTCAAAACTGCGCAATCCTCAAGGAACCTTACCTTGACTGCATGCCTAAGTTTCCTTTATAGGAAAACACATGCAACTGATAGTACACTGTCCTTGTCATTTAACTCAACTGGGTCTTTCTCAGAATAGACATGCATGAGTTTCTGATGAGGGAATCTTCAGTTATCTGGAGTACACTAGTTGAGTGCATGCATGCATCAACTGACTAATAACTCACAATTAGTTCCTCAAACAATTTGGAACTAATTTAACTGGACTTAACTCAATAAACTAAGCTAACTAATTACAACTCAAATATAACTCAATCTTATCTCCTTAATTAAGGGATAATCTCCTTAATTTAAGGGATAACTGTTGCATGAATTCAAAAAGACTTCTAACTTGAATTTCTCCAACTAATTCATCCATAATGAATTAATTAATTATTTCTAAGTAGTTGGTGAGACTAAATTCGATTTTAATTCACAATTTTAATTCAAGGACAAATTAAAATTGGAATATTCTAGATTCTATTTTTATCATTTCTTGTTGCTATTTTCAACAATGAGGTCAAGAAGCAACTGCATGGGTTTGACATATTATCATTGGCAGTTAATTTTATAACTTGAAACAACAAATAAATCAAGAAGGGTTATACTAGGCAAGAGGGTTTCCCAAGTATACTTCAACCATTATATACACCTTAACTGAAACCAAAGACTTAAAGTACGATGATCAATCTCCCCGAATGTTGTGTCCAGTGTATCACATTTACAAGGCGGTTGACTCATTACCTATAGCTAAATGATAGAAAGCTAGTGGGGATCCCAATATATAATCGACGGTACGAGGAGCATAAGTCCATGTTACCACTATCTAATGCATAACCATTCGGTAAAAGCGTTCTCATATACTTGTCATACTGAAGTGCCTCCTACATACCTGAAAGTACTGGAGAACTTTTGATATGCTTCTTTACTGGAACAAGATTTCATCCACGGGATACAATGCAAGTAGTTAATGACAACTACTATGTTTAAAGATGTTGTAACACGTCTCTAGCCTATACCTCTAGATATTTGTGTTAGGTTATAAATTCTCCTTAGGTTAACTAAGGTAAATTTTAAGTTTATCTTGAATTAGGTTTCAATTTTTTGGCTCAAGGATGTCACCTGAATTTCTATGATACAATTAAATGAGAAAAAAAGAAAGCTTTTAATTCGATGAATGCTAAACTAATGAGGGAAGAGAGACAACCAAACAATGCATCGACCAATAAAATGCATCAAAACATATCTCCCTAACTTTTCAAATGCAAGATGTAAAGAATGAAAACTGCTCTTTCACTTTCACTAATGAATGCAATGCCAAAATGCAATCTTATGAGAAACAAAATAATTTTCTTTCACTGAGATGCACTAATATTTTTTATATTTTTAATACACTTTGATTTAAAATGTAAATTGATGCATAAGCAAAGGAAAAATGGATTTCAAAACAACTAAAATGAAGATTTCATCCACTTTGGTTTCGAACGAAAAACGTTTTAAAAATACTTAAATGAAGTGGTCCTTTCACTTTTCTTTTCGAAACAATGAAAAGAAAAAAAAAACATATGCTTTCAGTTTCACCAAAGCAAACCATTGTAATCTATGTTTGACAATGGAGCAAAAGTAATTTTCAAAGTACAAATATGATCCAATACTAACGAAAAAAACTTCACAAATATGAACCAAAAGCAAAAAGAAAATGGTATCCTGGTCACAGTAAAACTCCTAAATGGAGGCAATCGATCTAAGCCAAGTGATGAGTGAAGGGTGACCTAGACCTAGAAACCCTAGAATACCATCTAACTTCAATCATACACCAACAGAAGAAAAGAGATAATTGCAACCATTAAAGGACAACAATCAAGGAAAACACAATGAGAACACATTGGAAAAACACTTACAGTGGTTGAGGTCTACTGGCAAAAAAAAAAAAAAAAAAAAACTGGCCTCTGGGATCAACGTGTCTGTGAAAGGCAAAGTGGCACTGAAAGGCAAAGCAATGTGACTGTTAATGGAAAATCAGCACTGACAACACTTCTATAATATCATAAAATGCGTTGAGCGAGGAAAAGAAGGGAAAAAATGTTTCAAAAAACAGAGCAGAATCAATACTCTCAAGAAAAAACCAATGATTGTATAAACCTACAGTGATATTGAGATCTACTGAAAATAAGAAGAAACCCTAAAAAAATTCTAGCCTTTGGGATTAGTGCATCTGTGAAAGGAAAAGTGGTGTTGAAAGGAAAAGCAACATGACTGTTGATCCAAAATCAGCGCTGACAACACTTTTGTAAGACCAGAAAATGTGTTGAGTGAGGAAAAGAAGGAAAAAACAAAAAGTTTCAAAAAACAGATCAGACTCAACACTCAAGCAAAAACCAGTGACTGTATAAACCTATAGCGATGCACATAAGCCAAGAAATCAACGGTTGGTCAAACTAATCAAAGGATCAAATTGAAGGAATGGATGGAAAGGTTATAGCTTCCCTAGTGGAGTCATCATTTTGTCGAGTACATAAATCCTCTCTGCGAACAAAGACGATCCCTCTAGCCCAATGAGTAGGTCTAGCAACAAACGAGACAATCTATAAGACACTTTCCTAAATTACAATCGAAATAAGAGAAGAGAAAGGAGACCTACCTCGCTCTGCTACTATAATGCACTCCTTTGTTGAATATCTTGACCACTTTCTCCTCAGGCTCAGTCTTTGCTACTCATAGCATTTGAATACCTACACAAGAGGTGAAAGATATGACAAAGCATAAAATTGTGACAAGCATAATCCAATTTAATCCACTTAACAGATCAAGGAACATTAAGATAAATGAAGCATTGACACAAGCATTTATGGGAGGTGAATGAGCAGTTGTATATATTAATAAACAAAAGAGGAAGTATACAACCCAAGCCTTGTGTTAGTATCCCTCCTTGAGTGAATGTTCAAGTCCAAGCTCAAGCTCTCTAAGCACTCCTTCTCTAAGCCAAAGTGAATAGCATGTAGGCACTATCTCAGCATAAGGGTGTAAATAATCAAAGACCAACCATTTGGCAATGGAGGAAGATGAATCTATAGGTAGAGAGAGGGAGTTAGGATATCACCAAAGATAGGGGAAGGTCCTCATTTCAAGGAGGAAGCTCATAGGGATATGATCAAAGCATAATATTGGAAGAATTCGACCACATCCACAACGAACATCATCCAACTCGTCGTTCTAGAAGCCTCTAAATCATGAAACTTCTCCTCCTTTTTGGGAAAACTTGCCTTTTAGGGATCAACACGAGTATCCAGACAAAATTTGCGCTGGCAGTGCGAGGATAAAATGGTGCAATCTGCCATCAGCACGAGAGGGCAGTGTCATAGTCGCGCTGACCCATAAATTAGGGTTTTGAGCTCATTTTTCTCAGGAAAGGCTCAAGGCAACTTTTCATTCGCTTTTCATGGAGCATTTGGACTACCTATTAGGATGGTGACACTGCATAATTGCGAAATTTGGGCACTTCGGGGTATGAAACAGGTAAGTGTAGGAGGTGTGACAAAATACTATGTAGCAGGTTGAATAGGTAATCCTTTCTACGGACATAAACGGTCCCTCTAGCCCAATGAGTGGGTCTAGCAACAAACGAGACAATCTACAAGACACTTTCCTAGATTACAATTGAAATAAGAAAAGAGGAAGGGACCTACCTTGTTGTGATGCTATAATGCACTCCTTTGTTGAATATCATGATCACTTGCTCCTTAGGCTTAGTCTTTGTTGCTCATAGTATTTGAATACCTTCATAAGAGGCCAAAGACACAACAAAGCATAAAAGTGCAACAAGCATAATCAAATGTAATCCACTTAACATATCAAGGAGCATTAAGATAAATGAAGCATTGACACAAGAACTTATGGAAAGTGAACCAGTGGTTATATATATTAATAAACAAAAGAGTAAGCATACAACCCAGGCCTTGATATTAGTAACCCTCCTTGAGTGAATTTCCAAGTCCAAGCTCAAGCTCTCCAAGCACTCCTTCTCCAAGCCAAAGTGAATAGCATGTAGGCACTATCTCAGCATAAGGGTGCAAATAATCAAAGACTAACCATTTGGGAATGGAGAATGATGAATTTATAGATAGGGAGAGGGAGTTAGGATCTCACCAAAGATAGGGGAAGGTCCTCATCTCAACGAGGAAGCTCATAGGGATAAGATCAAAGGGTAATATTGGGAGAATTCGACCACATCCACAACGAACATCATCTAGCTCACCATTTTTGAAGCCTCTAGATCATGAAGCTTCTTGCCTTTTAGGGATCAGCGCGAGTATCCAGGCAAAATTTGCGCTGACAACACAAGGCTAACATGGTGCACCTTGTCATCAACATGAGAGTGCAGTGTCATAGTTGCGCTAACCCAAAAATTAGGGTTTTGAGCTCATTTTTCTCAATAAAGGCTCAAAGCAACTTTTCATTAGTTCTTTAGGGAAGATTTGAACTGCATATCAGGATGGGTATACTGCATAGTTGTCAAATTTGGGCACTCTGTGGTATGACACAGGGAAGTAAAAGAGGTGTGACAAATTATTGTGTAACAATTCCCCTTGCAAATATAGGCGAAATATTCTCAAAAAAAACATCATCATAATGAATTTAAAACTAATATTTGAAGTTTGAAGAGCTCCCATGTGATTTCCTATTTAAACTACATCAAGTTTGGAAAAAAACAAAAAATGAATCTTAAATAACAAAATCAAACCAAATCAAAAAAAAAAAAAAAAAAAAGAAAGAAAGTAACATTTATTATTAAACATAATCTTTAAACTCTATTTTAATTTAATATAAATTTTAAACATAAGTTATATGTTTAAAAAAATTTGATAATTTAATGATAATTAGGTAATATTATTTTAAATTATTTAATAATAATTTAATAAATTTATAATAATAATTTATAATTAACATTGTTAAAAATATCATTTAAATGTTATAGTAATGTTATATATTATTAGTCCCTGCCATCTGGCAATGCCCAGGGACTATAGTAATTAGAACGACGCACATAAGCATTAGTTCAGCTGCTTAACAATAGGCAATAACCAAAGTTTGTAATCAAGCTCATAATATTTTACACTGCAACCTCTTCCACCTTCTTATTTGGCCTCTTCCCGAGGCAGGGAGGCAGAAACATAGGTTATATTCATTAGTTTATTCTCGTTTAGTTCCCATAAACTAACAATTGAACTAATGTTAGCATTAATTCAGTAACTTCCAATGTTTATAAACTTTGGTTGTTGCAGGAAGATGCGGTTGTTGCAGGAAGATGCATGAAAATGGAAAGACAGGTGGCTTGCATGAAGTTGAGTGTGGCGAGAGGAGCGCTCATGGGCGTGGCGAGAGGAGGCCTTGCATGAAGATGCCCATACAGGGGTGCTGTGATCGTTGTCTATTTAGGATCTCTTCCCTCTTGTGTGCCATCTCTGAGACTTCCCTCTTGTAAGCCATCTCTGAGACTATCTCGGCTATGTGACAATGGAAAAAGCTGCTCGGTTCCCGCAGGCAACTTTGATAGGAATCCCAGTTCAACCTGCCTTCATCGTCTAGAGATGGAAGAAGAACCAGGGGACTTTGACCTGTAGGCGACTTTCAGAAATTGTAAGTAGCATTAATGAAATTCAGATTCTGTGAGTAGCATTAATGAACTCTGAATGTTAACAATGGATATTTATGTAATAACACTATGTCCCTTCTAGGATTTCAAATATAAATAAATTAGAGTAGAATGTGACTACAATTTTTTCCCGTGCCAAGCTTTGGATGGTAATCGTTGCGAATCGTTGTTATAAAAACAGCTAGGGAAAAATCTTGAGTTTATACAAGAGTTTGAAAGACCGTACCTTATTCAACCTGGTGATTTATTTCAGCTTTGGTTTCGAGGACTGGACCAACGTGCCTTGAGACTACATCTGTGGTGAACTTTTTTCCCTGTTATATTCAGAAATATGCTTTCAAAAATATGTTGAGTCCACTGAAGTAGCATAAGCACAAATTTGCTAGCTAAATTAGCAAATACAACACTTTCTAAATTAAACACCGAATTGGTGAAGTGACACTCAGTGAGTACTTATATCTGGTTTAGTTCTTATGCAGGTTATAATCTCGAACTGTTACTTGCTCTATTGCCTTCCCTGCCTTTCCTCCTATGTTAATGAAACACTTACCTGTTCTCGAACTTCATCCGAAATTGTAAGCAGGTAAACCGTGATCGAAAGCTTGTCACAGGTAAGCTGAAACACTGACTTCCCTTCATTTGAGCCTTGATCTTTGCTAGCTCAAAATCAAAATCACGCAAAACAAAGACCAACATCATAAGCATATAAAACACGCAGAAACTAGGTGTCATCATCACCATATAAAGCACCCAGAGACTGACCGCTCAATTCGTAAAACGTTTAGGAGACTGTATACTGTAGAACAAGATGATGGAATTGTAAAAAATGAAAAACAATGAGAATAAAAATACTTGAAAAATGAGCTTCAAAGATTTACCAACACTCATAATAAACAATGCACCATACTGCAACCCAATAACCATCATAAACAAAAACCCCATCAACAATGAACATGGAAATCCTACACGTTATGAGAACAAAACACATTGAAATTGACACAATTTTGAGAGACAAAAGGAGGGGGAAGCAAATGGTACTATGGAGATGATAAGGAGAAATTTGTATACACGCCTGAGAACAGCAAATCAATTCCACTAAAAACTCTATTAAGCTCCCAATTAGCAAGTAGAAATAAATAATATTGTTTTGACAAGACGGATTATTAACTGTTTTCCATGAATTTAAATGAAACAGAGAACAGGGGATTGTTCTGACTGAAAGCTTACTGGCAATAGGCGTTTTGCCCCAAAACAGACGAACAAGCTTCACCCTGAAGAGGTTGAGGGATCTACGCTCTCATGGAGAACACATGGGATGCAATTGAAATCAGTTTTATATAGAATTTGGGTCTCCATTGTAGCAGGAAAACAACACTTCGACATCAAGGCAGGCATTTTCTGGATCATGTCCTCCTTCGGAATCATTACACATTCAGAGTTCTCCAGCAGGTATCCGCAACACCTGTTCTTGAACTTCATCCGAAACTTTCAGTTGTTTATACAGGGTCTCCATTGCAGCAAGAAAGCAGCACTTCGACATCAACGCAGGACCTCGCTTACAAAGCTCAGAATCTGAAACTGCCTCAGAGCATTGACCCCTGCGTTAGCCAACATATGTAATGGCAAGTCTAAAGTGTCTGGTGATTGCACACACAAGCACGTGGCTTGCATGCAATGTAATGGTATTTGTTAAATGTTTATGAGTAAACTTATGCCCTTTCATTTTAACTTATGCCCTTTCAAAAAAATAAAATTCAACCATCTTACTAATATGCAAGGTGTAACATTAGTCATAATAGTTTTAATCGTTAGTCATAAAGCGATAGTATAGAGCGATAGTGATATAAACATGTATATATAATCTTTGGTAATCTTGATATATACGCGCGCACTATAGTTTAATGCTGCGCTATATTTTTCGGTGATATGATTCCATTCTGAAAATAAATTAATAAATTCAATAATTGACGGGATGAAACCCATGTCACGTCCGAACATTAAATGTTTAAAGATTTTATTTCATTTGTTGGTTTGGTTGTCGATGACGTAAATGAGAGATGATTAATCATAGGAAACCTAACTGGAAAACTATCTCGGGCTTAATTCAAACCTGACATTTATAACATGTATTTTTTTAGAATTGCTGAGTGTTTTTGGTCATTATGATAAGGCGAAGGGGTATAATTTTAGTTTCTTAAAAATTATGATCAGGTGAAAAAATATATTTCTAGCTGTTATTAAGCCATTAATTTTTATTATATTAAACTTAAAAGTTTTTGATATAATATTTACTACCACTAATTTTAATTTCCCCTTAATTACAATTTACGTATCTCCCAATAAAAAAAGAATAACTAGCTATTCGCTTTGCCCGTCAAAACTCAAAACCAGACATAGGTGGAAGTCAAATGGGCGCTTGATGTGTAATTGCAAATCATGAATGTAACGTTCAACGATCAAGAACAATAATATAATAGCAAGCAAGGGTATCACGACGATGTTTGGAACAAAAATTGGAAAATCAGGTGCTCCATCTCCATCCCAACCTGACACAAACCAGTGTTTGAATCTGTATATGTATATATAATGGGCCAGTGTTTCGATCTATATGTGTATATATAATGGGCCAATTATCACTTCCAGGTCGACGAAAGCACTTAGCAATTAAGAATCAGCACTTTGCAATTAAGAATCACTTATCTCATGATCTACACAGGGCACAGGGTACAAAATGATACCGCTTGCTAGGAGAAACTTGCTCCTATAATGAAATGCAAACTGGTTCTCCAGCAGGTATCCGAAATGAGCCTAATCCGAGCTCAAACACTTACCTGTTCTCGAACTTCATCCGAAACTTTCAGTTGTTTATACAGGGTCTCCATTGCAGCAGGAAAGCAACACTTCGAGATCAACACAGGCATTTTCTGGATCATGTCCTCCTTCAGAATCATTACACATTCAGAGTTCTCCAGCAGGTATCCGCAATACCAGTTCTCGAACTTCATCCGAAACTTTCAGTTGTTTATACAGGGTCTCCATTGCAGCAGGAAAGCAGCACTTCCACATCAAAGCAGGAGCTCGCTTACGAAGCTCAGAATCTGGACCTCGCTCTCGATATCGAAAACTGCCTTAGAGCATTGACGCCTACGGTGTTTGCAATTAAGAATCACTTATCTCATGATCTACACAGGGTACAGAATGATACCGCTTGCTAAGAGAAACTTGCGCCTATAATGAAATTCAAACTGGTTCTCCAGCAGGTTTCCGCAATGAGCCTAATCCGAGCTCAAACACTTACCTGTTCTAGAAACTTCATCCGAAACTTTCAGTTGTTTATACAGGGTCTCCATTGCAGCAGGAAAGCAGCACTTCGACATCAGCGCAGGCTTTTTTTGGATCATGTCCTCCTTCGGAATCATTACACATTCAGAGTTCTCCAGCAGGTATCCGCAATACCTGTTCTCGAACTTCATCCGAAACTTTCAATTGTTTATACAAGGTCTCCATTGCAGCAGGAAAGCAGCACTTCGACATCAACGCAGGAGAGCTCTCGATATTGAAAACTGCCTCAAAGCATTGACGCCTCCGTTAGAAGTTGTTGGAGATGTCCGCTAAAACTGAATAGTTCCCTTTGTTTCTGCAATTTGCATTAGCAGGGACTCGCTGCTTCGCAGCCCATCTTGTTTCATTAATAAAACGAATTTAAAAAAATGTTTACGATTACGAAAGCACATCAAAATCAAAGAACAATTCAAACTAACTGCTTCAAACTTCACCACTATACCACTACTATTGTTACCCCGGCTAAAACACTTCACCCTAACTCACCATTCTTCCTCTTATAAATGTACCACTACTACTATGTTAAATTTTCAATATAAAGGGAGCGTTATAATGTTATAACATTTTTCCTCTTAAGTTAAAATTCTTAATAATTTGGAAGTCTAATCCATTTTTCATGATATGGATTGTTTTAAAAAATGACAAAACTTTTTAAAATATTACTTTACTACATACAAAATACTTGGATTATGTTGAAACTTTAGCCATAAAACAAAACAGTGATTAATTATATTATATTTGTAATTTTTAGAAATGTTAAAGACTTGTGCCAATGGAGAAATTGAAGTGCAGAGGATTTCAATTATAGTAATGAAATATCTTAAAGTATAAAATCAAGTGGAGAGGTGTAGAACCAAAATCGGATAGGTGTACCATCAACCACGCTTGCTCCGTATTTCCTCGATACGTGGTCACAGACATTGACGCAATGATTGATTGTAGTGAGAAATTTAACCGGAGGTGTTTTTAATCCGATTTTTTTTTTTTTTTTTGGAGATTTTGGTGATGGTATGTGGGGAAAAAATTGAGGTTAAATTTTGATTTGTATTATTTAAACTGTATATTTGGATTCAACACCTTGAAAACTCCTGGGACGCTTTAATTGTGCAGAAATTAACTATGAAACTTGTGATTTTAATGAATTGCTACCAAATTTTGACCAGAAAAATCTACCAAACCTATTTTATGGAAGAGAATAACGGGAGCATTAAAAGGTCACCAATGGTGCACTGAAATCAAACACACTGGGAGCATTGAAAAGTCACCAACGGTGCACTGAAAGTCATGGGTGAAATGAAAGACACAGGTGAATGGTGAATGATGGGTGAAATCAAAGCAGTTGTCTATAATGAGACTTTTTGAAAGCATTTCCAGCAGATTTTTCCGGTCAAAATCCGGCAGCAATTTATTGGAATCCCAAGTTTGATAGCTAGTTTCTGCACAATCAAAGGGTCTCAGAGGTTTTTCAGGGTGCTGAATCCAAATATGCAGTTAAAAAACCATTTTAACTGCTAAAAATCAAGATTTAACCTCATTTCTTCCGCCGGATTCCGTCACCGGAATCTCCAAAAAGTCGCATTATAGACAACTCCGAAATCAAATAGTCATTTATCCACAATTTCTACATTATGGCTACACGACGGTTGTGGGTGGAATGAAACGCACACACAAATGTTGTTTCAAATATATTGTCATATCTACTGAATTTTAATTGAAAATATAACATCTAATATTTTCCGCAGTTCGATTCATACTCTCTTGCAGCAGAACTGTAGATATGTTTCTTAGATGAAACATATTTCAGTCATATTCGCTCCGGATTTAATCTAGATTGTCCAATCTTTTTTATTAAAAAAAAGTCAAAGTCAGCTCTCCCACTCTAAGTTGAAATAAGGGAGCTTTCGGCTAATTGATGTTAATTATTATCCCTAAATATATATATTAGTGACTTGGGTTTATAAATTTATTATTTTTTATGTTTTTGAGGTTTTATAATTACGTCGTAAGGATGAATTCCCATCGTTGATTTAACCTGTCAAATTGGGATCGTCTTTCACCGAGTTGATTTAACATGCCAAATTCTTGCCGTCTTTCCGCAACCTAACATAATCAAGTTTTGAGGTGTGGGGTTGGTGTATGTATTGGGCATGCATCTTACCATGCCATTACCATGGTTAACGAACTCCTCCAGTTGTAACTCATCATCTTGGCCATCCAGGGGGAGCTGTGGAATTTCTTACAAAGTAGCCTTCATTGGAATTTCAGACAGTGTTTTCTGTCATGAATGAAGCAAGAAGTTACAGATGTGGAAGAACCTGTTTCTTACAAAGTAGCCTTCATTGGAATTTCAGGCAGTGTTTTCTGTCCTGAATGAAGCAAGAAGTTACAGGCAACGCGATGCTCGCCCCTCAGATGCCTTGATTTTGATGGATATGTCAAATTCTTTCAGAACTGGTTGTTTCTACGAATCTTATTCGAAGTTTTAATTTGGCTCCATCTCCATGGCGCTCGAAAATCAACTGGAGGAAAGGCTCCGAGGAAGCAGAACGCCACCAAGTTAGTGGTTACCTCTATTTGGGTTCAATTTTACTTATTTCTGCAAAGGCTGATAAGGCTTTCGTTCTTGACCTTTAGGGTTTCGACCAATAAAGTTTTAACGTTAGGGCTTTTAATGTTTCAGGTTGCTCGTAATTGTGTTCCACTGCCATCATTTTCTTCTAGCCATAAAAATGGATTTGTTTATTATATGAGTGCGTATGGATGGACGGACTTGAGAGGAAATGTTTGTCTACTGAACAAGAGGTCCCATGGAGGCGCGTCTTAGATGCTTCTAAGGGTAGTGGAGATTGTAGCTCCATACATGTAAAGGCCACACCCTATCCTTAGTCTTAATGCTCATGGTTTTTTTATCAAGTTTGATTTTCCTGCTGAGATCAAGGTGATTTACACCCTATCATTAGTCTTAATGCTCATGATTTCTTAATCAAGTTTGATTTTCCTGCTGAGATCAAGGTGATTTAGACGATCTTGAAATTAAACCATCTTGATTTTATCTAATAACTGTGCTCCTTTGTATTCAGGTTAAGTATCCTCTGGTTTCTCAAAGTGGCATGCATCAACTCCACATCTTCATCTGTATGCTAGCAGTTCTCCATTTTTTACATAGTATTTTAACTGTCGCCCTAGCAAGAACAAAGGTAAGTGGAAGAGGAGATCGGTTATTTTCTGCAATAACGCCTAATTGAAAATTTGCCTTGGGTTTTACTGTTTTAATCTCTGCATGCAATTATTTCCTCTCTTATCACCGATATCTATGTATCCCATGGTATGACACCTAATTGAAAATTTGCCTTGGGTTTTACTGTTTTAATCTCTGCGTGCAATTATTTCCTCTCTTTATCACTGATATCTATGTATCCCATGGTATGACTTGCAGGATCGATCGGTGGTTGGCGTTGCGGATTCACTGTTTTTGCTGGGTGCACATGGATACTCTGGCTCATTATATACTTTCTATATGGCTTTAGATATATACTTTTGATAGTTTGTATATGTTGAATATTGTAGCAGTTAGTATTTGTATATACTTAGAATGCCGAACATGGAGACATTTGAAAAGGGCTATTTTGGATATTTTGAACATTGAATTATGTACTGGTTTTCCTAAGAAAAAAAACCTCCTCTTTTAATTAAGGTTTTCATAATTCTAAAATTCATTTGTGCAGATCAACTCCAGGAGGGTAGCCATCATCGAGGACTCAGAAGCATCAGGGGAGGAAGACAGATGAAACGAAATGAGCTACAAAATAAAAATGTCAGAGTTGTCAGGGGAGGTGGAAAGGATCTGATCCACCATCCCCGAGGATGAATGCCTGCAATCGAAGCTTGATGAGGTTAAGCCGGCCATGAGAAGCTGGATCACAGACAGGTTTGGCCTGCACGGGGGCTAGGGCAGAACCCTAGCCGTCGCCATTTCTTCTTGCAGAGCGAAATCCATTCCCTATCCTTCCAACGCATTTGAGTTCTTACTAAATATTATGCAGGCCCTATTGGAATTTTAGGTTCCACATCAGGTTTTAATTGGGATGTGATGGCCCTTTTCTCCACCTTCTACTACTTTCTTGCATCATAAGCAAATAGTTTCACAATAAATCTAGGATGCTCTTGCATCATAAGCAGTTAGTTTAATCTTAAATCCAGAAGATCATTTTTTTTTAACTTTAGGGTTTTGTTGCAAGGAAATTTTTTGAAGCATGACCCAAAAAAGAAAAAGAAAAATAAAGAATCTGTAAAATTAACTAGCAGATTGAAAATCACGTTGATGTTGGAGGTACTTGTGATGTTCTCTAAATCAATTTTCCTACCACCTGTTTGGCATAGATCAGTGGTCCCAGCTTGTTCTATGGAGCCTAGACTAGAAATTGAATTTCATGTATTATATACCACGGATTTCATTAGATCATTCCCACAACTCCTAAGGTGAAAAAAAATCCCTCCATAAGTTTATAGCACTTGATAGCCTCCACCTGCAACACTGATTCTTGGCAGTTTTTACTTTGCTTGGTCCAGTCATCACTCCCTGCTAAAAGCACTGGAATGCAGATGCAACTGTTTTCTTTCGATATCGAAGATATATGATGAATCATTTCACAGACTGCGGCAGGGGATTCTGCCTCATTCTCAGTGACATGCAACAGGTCCTGTTTATACTCATGGCAGCCATTTGTTAGGCACTTTGAACTTGGCAATAGGCACCAGGAATTAGAGTCTTTTAATGTACTAGGCATCCGAAGAGCAAACATGGTTGTGATCTCTTCTGCTGTCTGGAATGCAATGCATTGACATAAGAAAAGCTCTGCATGGAATGGTGCAGACCCTGAAGGAAGGAAATTCAGGCGTATGGAATCGACACCATGGGAATGCCAGATATACTTCATGAATTGCTTCATAGAGTAACTAGGCGTGTGACCTGACAACATTACAACAACATCATTGCCATGTTCCTTTTCATTTTCACATTTCCTTGTACATCTGGTCAGTCCAAAACCATTAATTTCCTTCAGCTCATGACCTTTATTTGTAGCCAGAACATCTCTGGCACCAATCTCCAGATCGAGCCTACCTCTTAGCAGGCTTGCAACAAAAACTGCTAAATTTCCTACCCAAGCAAGTCCTACATCAGGAACATTGCTACTTGCTTTTACAACTTCGGCTTCACAGACCTCAAATTGTGCCAAGGCAATAGCAGATAGCGTGCCAATCAGGGAACCAAGTATGCAATCAACAGCGGCAACATGGATCAGATTCCCCGCCACTTCTTCAATAAAGCCATTTCTAAATACAATGAAAGAGAGTAGTAGTCCCATTCTCTGATAGCTAAAATATATTACTCCCAAACAACATTCATGTCGTCCCACATTTATAACAAAATAGTGAGGGCGTGATGACATTTGCTTAGCAAAAAGTTAAATTCCATACCATACTCGTGTGAAAACAGGAACTTAAGTTTGAGCAAAGTGATGAGACAGTATAAACTAATTTTAACATGCTAGATTGTGAAATTCCTCCGATTATGAAGCTAAGCTTCATGAGCTCTTGGCAACCTCTGCTTACAAACTGCTCCCTAGAAATCCTATTAATTATATCACTAACTTGGTGATCCAAGCCATAAAATCTTTGTCCATTGATCCTCTTACTCACTAACATTCTCACTATGACCTGGAGTTTGATGTGCATTATTCTGCAGTTTGGCAGTTGGGATGTTCAAACCAGAAAACATGTCAATGGTGGAGATACTCGTGATGTCCGCTAATTCACCAGTTATACCTTTGGATGCAGCTTCAGTATGCTTTAGTGTCTTTGTTTTCACAATGCTTATCATTTCAGGAGCATCTAGATAGTAGTTAGTATAGGGATTTCCACTTGCATTTTACTTGTGAATTGGTGCTTGATGTGTTTGCTTGGTCCAGTCATCACTGCTCGCTGGATGCACTGGAATGCAGATGAAATTGTTTCTTTCGTTATCGAAGAAATATGATGAAGCATTTTACAGAATGCAGCAGGGTATTCTGACCCATTCTCGGTGACATGCAACAGGTCCTATTTATACCCATTGCAGCCATTTGTTAAGCAATTTGAACATGGCAATAGGCACCAGGAATCAGAGTATTTTTAATGTACGAGGCATCCGAAGAGCAAACATGCTTTTGATCTCTTCTACTATCCAGAATACAATGCATTGACATCTCTGTTCCTCTGCAACAGAGACTGTCCGGAATGCAATGCATTGACATAAGAAAACCTCTGCATGGACTTGTGCAGACCCTAAAGGAAGGAAATTCAGGCATATGGAATCCACACCATGGGAATGGTGGATATACTTCATGAATTTCTTCATAGAGGAACTGGGCATGTGACCTGACAACATTATAACAACAACATTACCATATTCCTTTTCATCGTCAGATTTCCTTATACATGTGGTCAGTCCAAACATTACCATATTCCTTTTCATCGTCAGATTTCCTTATACATGTGGTCAGTCCAAACCCATTAATTTCCTTCAGCTCAGGACCTCTATTGGTAGCCAGAACATCTCTAGCACCAATCTCCAGATCGAGCCTACCTCTTGACAGGCTTGTAACAAAAATTACTAAATTTCCTACCCAAGCAATTCCTACATCAGGAATATTGCTACTTGCTGCTTTTACAACTTCAGCTTCATCGACCTCAAATTGTGCCAAGGAAATAACATATAACAATGCCAACCAGGCAACCAAGTATGCATCCAACAGCTGCAACATGGATCGAATTCCTCACCACTCCTTCAATAAAGCCATTCCTAAGTACAATGAAAGAGAGAAGCAGTCCCAATCTATGATAAACCAAAATCTGTTACTCCCAGACAACATTCATGTCGTCCCACATTTATAACAATATAGTGTGAGCATGACGACATTTTCTTAGCAAAAAGTTCAATTCCATACCATACTCCTGTGAAAATAGGAACGCAAGTTTGAGCAAAGTGATGAGACAGTATAAACTAATTTTAACATACTGGATTGTGAAATTCCTCCGATTATGAAGCTAAGCTTCATGAGCTCTTGGCAACCTCTGCTTACAAACTGCTCCCTAAAAATCCTATTAGTTATATGCATAGGGATATAGTTGTTGTATGGTTATAGTGGTTGGCGTAGTTGTAAAAAAAATTGTACTAACGGATTAAATTCAACCTAAGGTCAATTTGATGGCCTCTTCTAGTGGAACGACATGCATTCTTGGAACTTCCACACCCAAAGGGATGGCATTGGTCTAGCATATTTGGTCTGTTCCCATGTAGGAGCTGTTGGAATTAGAGACGTCTAATTACAATGATTAGGTTGGACATGCGTGCATTATGATTATGATATCAAATACTGTCAACAAGATTACGTTTATGTAATGATTAAATATGCCAAATAATGTGATTAATTAAGTTATGGCATTAAACGTATTTAAATAAGGATTTGGATACAAATACATATAGAATAATGTTAATCAATTATAATTGTTAATGGACCGATTATAATTGATTGAAATAATAGCAGTAATAAATTTCTTGACAGCCGAAATCGGCTGCCCTAGGATTGGGGCTGAAATTTAGCTGTCAATTGACAGCCAAATTTCCGCTGCCCTAGGATTGGGGCTGAAATTTAGCGGTCAATTGACAGCCAAATTTCGGCTGCCATAGGATTGAGACTGCGATAAAAGGGCTGAGTCTCCAAGGCTTGCAATCACTCAGAAAAATTAGTCTGCTCCATTGAAGACTTGATACTCTATCAAGGATTGCCAGAGAAAAGGATTGCAAGCTCTTGGAAGGATTCGAGAGCCAACAACTCAAGTCAAGACCAGGAGCTTTAGAAGATGGAAAGTAATTTCCGCTGTGCATTATTTTCAATAAGTTCCGCTGTGCATTATTTTCAATTTCTTACAAAGGAGTAGATCTTGGTTAGGGTTTAAAGTAATTAGGAAAACCCACAAAGTAAATCTAACAATTGATACCAAAGCACCCTTATGTAAGTATCAGAAACTTAAGATTTACGTTTTTTTTTTTTAGCGAGCTATTTGTATTGGAATTTGAAGTAGTTAAATATATCCACACTGGTACGAGAAAACACCCTTCGAACTTTCAATGCAAGACGACAATCCAATGGAAACCGTGCTTGCTTAGACTGTCTCAGGTAAAGATAGCCCTCTGTAGGTAGTTTTGAAAATTAAAAACTGTTCATGCATTCCAGGTACTAGCTTTCTGTCACTGGATGTGGATATATAAAGATTGAGCTTGAGAATATGTGGTGGAAAGATGGTACTTGATTGATAGAGAGTAATTTTTAAAATCTGATGTCTGGAATTTTTGTTAAAAATCTTTGAGGGTGCCAGTCGAAACTTGTGATACTTGTCTGGTGTTTTTTGGGCACTCTTGAACAGAGCTTTTAGATTCTGCATGCAAACGCGGACAATTCATACATATCTGTAAGATACGTATAGTTAACACAGAAATGAATAATTTAATCTCTCTTTTGCGCTTTAAGATCTTTTAGTATTTATAGCCCTCAAACATTTATGAGTTATTGTTACTGTGATGATTTCAATGTACTTTGCAATTTCCATGTTTATCGCTTATGTTGACCCAATAGTGCATATAGTTGAAATAATGTAGATGTTAGCCATGTGTTGTTATTGCCACAGTTTTCTTTGTGGTAAAAATTATTAATTCGATAATGGATCATCAAGATTCATTGTAGTCTTTTACGTTGCAGTCATATTCTAGTGGAGTCAAATGTTACCTTTCTACATCCTTGAACTCTAGGAAAGTTCCTGAAGAGTGGAAAGGAAACGCTTTTTTATTCCCGTCTACTATGGTGACAATTACGGAAAGCAGTTCGTGATGAATCTCCTTTTGGGGGCCGGCTCTTATGCCCGGACATTTCATCCATTCTATTACATTTTATGCTATACTACGAAATAACCTCTGACATTTCATTCATTTATTTGGTTTTCTGCTTTGCAATCCTTACGCACTGATTTCGTGTGTTCTGAAATTTTATGGCATTTTGTGGTGCATTCGATATGGTAATAGCTATATCCTATATTTTGATGGACCCTTAAGAAGGCACTTACCATTCAAAAAGTTTTGAGTTTCCAATTTCTAAGTTTTGACATTGTCCACAACATATGATCATCGTGTTTTGATTGATTTTCTAGATGTGAAACTTGCAGGAATTTCTGCTCAGCCTAGCCCCAAATAACGACCCTTCCCCCCACCCCTCGGAAATGTTGGTGCACAGTTACTGTTATCTTTTATATTTAATGTATTCTTCTATGGAAGTTACCATTCCCAATATTGCCTGTTAAAGAGGGGAAATATAAAAGCTTATTTTATTTAAAAATAGGTAATCAAAAAGTGGTTATTCTTATTTTGATTGTAAATTTGGAGAATATTTCTAAATCTCATAGGAATTTGCAGGAATTTGTATGCTGAATAAGTTCAATACTTTTAAATATTGAATAGTATTGTAAATTCCTGAAAATATTCAAAAGATATAAAACCTAAGGCAATCTAAAAGTGGGAATTTCATATTTCCGAAATTTGCATTCAAAATAAGATATAAAAACCTAATAAGCCTGTATGATAACCAGCTTGGTATCTGAGTTTGTACTCTTTGCACAATCACCAATGTATCGACCCCAGTATGAGCTAACAGGTTTCGTGCTCTGCCTTTCCTAAGATTCCGTCTCTATAAATGAGACAGATCGTAATGTTCTCATTGGAGGTGAAATTTCCAGTCGGACTATTTCTTTTGGAAATGAGATTAATATTCTTTCTGTCATTATTTTGTTTTCTTCAAAATTAGGATATTTGCATAACTGAATATTCAAGTGTTTGTATTAGTCGTTTCATACAATGCAGGGCATACTTCGCTTGTAATGCAATATCATGGCTATCCTATGCAATTAAATTTCTATTTAAGATAATTGAGCAATTTAGTGTGAACCTATAATATTGTGTTATATTAGTTGCTAGGCCTGTGAAGGCAAATGAGCTTTAATATGATTTCAAAATATTTAGTTTATAGGACGGAAATTTATTACAATGATGCTAATCATGGCAAGCATAAAATTATTTAGTATTCTCTAAATAAATTATTTAGTATTCTCTAAATAAATTATTGAAGCATTTCTAAAAAGTAATGATTGTAGAAATTGCTAAAGTTTTACTAATTTTGGAATCTAACTAAAGGTGTTTTTTAAGTATACATGTGTTGTTTTTCGCATGAGTCAAGCATTGATGTTCGCAAACGAACCGCTCTCTGTAAGACGATTGCAAGGGTGACTCATGACAAGTTGAATTGACGCGCTGGCAATGGACGTGGGTGTTAGCTTTCCCAAAAGAGGGTTGGCGCCTGCTAAGTTGTTTGGTGCATAAGGGTAGTATATGAAAATTAGTTGCAACACACATAGAGTAGCGATGGTCGTTAGTTCATGGATATGTTAGTTTGACCCAAAGGTAGATTGACAAAAGGTTGCATGTTTGTACTTTATTCACTACACCAAAGTGCGGTAATGATTGCACCCAAAGGTGTTTCATTATTGAATGGTGTTTTGGCTAAAGTTTTAATGGAGCAAATAATTTTACACATGTCTTTAGATAGATTTTAGAATTATGATTAAGGATCAAATCGTGATGCATCGTATCTAAAATATTTCCTTGTTCTTGAATTTTTCAGATCTAAACATAACATCAAGTCTAAATCAGATTAAGCCCCTCATGGGAAACAATTTCAAACCTCTTGCTTTAGTTTGTTCTGAAGTTAATTTAAGTTCTGTATCTAGATATACCTGGTGGATAGATTCAGGTGCAACGACTAACATCAGTATGTCGATACAGGGTTGCCTAAGCCATCACAAGCCAAGTGAGGCAGAGCGCTATGTTTACGTAGGAAATGGCAACAAAGTAGAAGTGGAAAGCATAGGAAAATTTAGATTATTATGTAAGACAGGATTTTATTTAAGTTTTGATGCTTTAGTGGTTCCATCATTCAGAAGGAACCTAATTTCTATATCTTATTTGGACAAAAATGGTTATGTATGTTCATTTGGTAATGGAAATTTCAGTTTGTGTCGAGATTCTAAGCTTCTTGCTTCTGGTATCCTATCTTCTTATGATAATCTTTATTTTCTAGATATAGACACTTCACATTCAGAGGCACTGTATATAGATAATAGAAAATGTAAATTAACTTGCGAGAAATCTGCAACACTATGGCACAAGCGATTAGGAAATATCTCTATGAAAAGGATAGAACGTCTTGTGTCTAATGATATTCTCCAACCTTTAGATTTTACAAACTTAAGTGATTGTGTAAATTGTATAAAGGGAAAACAAACTAATAGACGTAAGTATGATGCAAAAAGGTGTAATGATGTCTTAGAATTGATTCATACGGATATCTGTGGTCCTTTTCCAAAGGCTACAAGAAATGGTGACCGTTACTTTATCACATTCATAGGTGATTATTCAAGATATGGTCATATTTACTTAATAAAAGAAAAGGCGGAAGCATTAGACCTGTTCATAAAGTTCAAAAAGGAAGTTGAGTTACAACTTAACAAACGTATAAAGTCCATTCGTTCTGATCGTGGTGGTGAATACTACGGTCGTTATGATGGATCAGGAGAACAGCGTCAAGGTCCCTTTGCAAAATACTTAGAGGAATGCAGAATTGTGCCTCAGTATACGTTGCCAGGTTCGCCTGCAGTGAATGGTGTTGCTGAGCGACGAAATCGCACCCTTAAAGACATGGTGAGAAGTATGATTGCTCGTACAACTCTACCTAAGAATTTATGGGGAGAAGCCTTAAAGACTGCAGCATACATACTCAATAGAGTGCCTACTAAAGCAGCTAACAAAACCCCTTACGAGTTATGGGTTGGGCGCAAGCCTAGCTTGAATATCATTTGAGAGTTTGGGGATGTCCATGTGAAGCTAGGCCTTATCAGCCAAGCGAAAAGAAACTGGACGAAAGAACCGTTAGTTGTTACTTTATAGGCTATTCTGAATGATCTAGGGGGTTCAATTTCTATAATCCAACAGAACATACAGTTTTCGAGTCGGGAAGAGCAATTTTTTTTGAGGATAATGAGTTTGTTGGGGGAGATATGACAAAAGATAGTATTTTTGAAGAAGAAGAGACGAATGCGAATGAGACTATGGACCAAAGTCCTAGTTTTGTTCAAATTCTGATTGTGTTTAGAAATATATCTTTTGACAATGTGTAAACTTCATCATCCCAAACAACTCAGTTAGAAACTCAACATGGAATAGAGAACACAAATTGACCTGAACCCAACCCAAACCCTCACATTGACATGACAAATGTTGATGGCCCAGGGCCTGTGGGAGATTCAGAAGTTGGTAATGATGTTCCTCCTCCTGTTGAAGATCAAGTTGTAAATGAACCTCAAGAAAATCTAGAGCCTGTGCCAATTAGGAGATCTACTAGAGAGAAAAGATCTACACAATCAAAGGATTATGCATATCTTCAATAACATGAGTTTGACATTGGCATGTTTGAAAATGATCCTGTTAATATCAAACAAGCTGTGGAAAGCTCTAACTCTCAAATGTGGATTAATGCCATGAATGAAGAGATGAAATCTATGTATGACAATGACGTTTGGGATATCATTCCGTTGCCTAAAGACAAGAAACCTGTTGGTTGCAAATGGATATTTAAGACTAAGCGAGATTCTAAAGGCAATGTTGAAAAATACAAGGCACATCTTGTTGCGAAAGGTTTCACACAGAAAGAAGGCATTGATTATAAAGAGACTTTCTCTCCAGTTTCATCGAAAGACTCTTTAAG
>APFE030442691.1:0-10167 GCA_000404065.3 Pinus taeda | reverse complement strand
CAATTGACAGCCAAATTTCGGCCGCCATAGGATTGAGACTGCTATAAAAGGGCTGAGTCTCCAAGGCTTGCAATCACTCAGAAAACAGTGTGCTCCATTGAAGACTTGATACTCTATCAAGGATAGCCAGAGAAAAGGATTGCAAGCTCTTGGAAGGATTCAAGAGCCAACAACTCAAGTCAAGACCAGGAGCTTTAGAAGACGAAAAGTAAGTTCCGTTGTGCATTATTTTCAATAAGTTCCGCTGTGCATTGTTTTCAATTTCTTACAAAGAAGTAGATCTTGGTTAGGGTTTAAAGTAATTAGGAAAACCCATAAATTAAATCTAACAGATTCTTCATATAAAGTGTGTGTGTGTATATATATATATAGATATAGATATAGATATAATCTCATTTCTATCCAACAACACCTTCCCTATCAAAATATTCATGTGCCAATACAATTCAATTACATGAAAGTATTGATTCTACCTCCCATGTATGGCATGCGTCGGATCTATGCAACTACCACAAACAACTAGTTGTTTGTATTTAAGAGACAACCTCTCTCCCCTATTATTTAAATTTTGGATACGTGGAGTTTGCTTTGGAGGTTGGTGAAGTATATTCCCAAAACTATACTGATACTGATTCCACTCAAAAGTGGTCTTTCACTCCTCCCCTTCTTCATAATAAGTAGCACCTCTTCGGTAGCAGACACGTTGACATGGCATAACTGCAGCCAATGGTTAAAATTAAGGCAAAGGCCAAAGTAGGCTAGCTAAGGAAGAACCAGAGTTTTCTGAGAGAAGACATTGAGAAAGTGTTGGTGCAATTTCTTTCCACCAACTAATTTGTGTCTTGTTATCTATAGACTCATGAATGAGAAATATAAATTGTAAACTTGCCTGTGTTTTTGGCATGCTTCATTGCAATGATGGTTGACCGTGGTGAGAGTTGGAGAGTTTAAGTAGCAGTGATGGTTGACCGTGGCGAGAGTTGGAGAGTTTAAGTTACATGAATTATAAATGAGAGGAGTGGCTTGGCTCATCCCTCCATACTCGCTCATTGAGAAAACCCACTTTTCAACCTCACGCATACAGACTGAGAATAATATTACGACTAATAATGTAGTGTAAATATATACCATAATTAGGCTAATTAATGAAAGACTTTGTATCATTATTTCAAACATCAAAGAAAGAATGTTAAAGTTAGGAATAAAGCAAGTTATTCAAAATTAAAAATAAATTGAATCAAAGTTGTAATGTTTTATTAAATCATTGAAATATGGTGAAGAAAGATGGTATCTAAAATATTTTAACATTGTCAAAAGTATTATTATAATTAATTTTAAAAAATGTGTAATGATAAAATAATCGTAAATAAGAAATATTCATTTACAAATTTTTTGGATATATTTTACTTGTAGGTTTAATGATGTGTTATTTTACCATGTTCTCACTACCTATCATCAACTAACTCATCTTTGATGATGGGTAGTGAGACTATTTCTCTCTCACCACCATCATCAGGGAGCTCATTCTTGACTATGCACAGTGAGACACTAGAAACTTAAGACATCATTAAACCTACACATTGCCTCACTACCCATCACAAGAAAGCTCATTCGTGATGATGGGTAATGAGACCACTTCTCTCTCACTATCCATCATCAAGGAGCTCATTCAAGACTATGGACAGTGGGACATTAGAAACTTAAGACATCATTAAACCTACACATTGTCTCACTACCCATCATAAGAAAGCTCATTCTTGATGATAAGCCATGAGACAACTAGAACTTAAGACACCATTAAACCTACACACAACATATATCCGAAAACTTATTAACATAATTACATACAGTAGAAATATACATACACAAAGGAAAAAATGAATTTTGAAAAAAATTGATTAATTAAAATTTATAAGAAAATCATTAAAAATATAAAATAATTAAAAAAATTATTATAAAAATAGAAAAAAGTGAATTTAAGAAATTTAATATTACATCATAATTCTCAGCCCTACCCATAAATTTTTAAAAGACTTAAATTCACTCAACTATATTTTAAAAATAATATAAAATTAACAAATTAATTTTATTATTTTATAAATCAAAGAATTAATAATAGTAATTTTTTTATTGTTTTAATAAAAAAATAGTATTTAAAAAACCATTATTTCAATTTTATTATTATTTAGGAAATATAATAAATAATCAATATTTTTCTAAATAATATTTATCTAACCCGTAGCTTTATATTAAACTTGCAAAAACATTAATAAATTTTCATTTGAAATTAATAATATTTTTATTATGTTATTAATGTTCCAAAATAATTATCTATTTATTATTTTTTATTTTATTTATTTTTATTAAAAATAGTGTATTTTTTATTTTTATTTAGCCGTAAAACAAAAAAATATATTTGATTTAAATTTTTTCCCAGTAAAATAATACCAAAAAAATATGTTGATATTAGTTCAACATTACTATAAAACAAATAGTTGTAGAGCCAACAACTAACTATAGACTCAAATATCAATGTGACTATATGCATGTTCCTCCCAACCCAAAGCACCTAACCCAACAATTATGATATTTCATTTGTTTCACCACCCTACACCGGTACATGATGGTATAATGGAAAAGCTTGCAAGTTTCTGCAACTCAAATCTATACTGTTGCCCAAAGTACTAGTGTTGGCTTTTCTCACAAAACCCTTCTGAAATATATATATACAATCTATTTATCTATTTGAAATTAAAACCCATCTCAACAAGTTTATCCATTTAAACCTACCTAAAGAATTATATCCATTTATGACATGTATGTTCCTTTTACAATGGAGAACATCTTGTATTTCCATAGCCATGTGTTTGAATATGGAAATTTTTGACGAATTGAAATGATTAAGTTATTTTATTTTTTATTTTCTGAGAGGGACGAGTCGCCCAGGCAACCATTGTGATATTATTTATTTATTTCTTTAAATGATGGTTATTTGAATTTTTTTTTATAAGTATAAATATATATACATAATTTTTTACATAGGATTTATTTTTAATTTAATATAACAGGGGAAGATTTTGTAATTCTGCTAAATATAGAATATAAATTTAAATATATTAATAATAAAAAAGATTTACGGTAAATAAATATAGAATGTGTAATATAGAATTTATAATTTATATATAATATTTGAATAAAAAATTAATAATAATAAAATATTTATTGTAAATAGATATAGGAGATGTAAAATAAATGTGATATCTCTAAATTATGTAAATATTTAATTTATTGCAAACCAAATAATCTGTTATTTCTTTAATTATAAAACTGTTTCTTGGATTAATTATACACAAAATGAATTAGTAGTTATTTGTAAATACTGTTTTTTGTTTTTGTTTTTACTTATAAGTAGTTAGGGAGACAATTATCTGCCCCAACTAATTCTTGGGTATTTGTTCAAGAAAAATCAAGATGATAGGGGTATCTGAGATCAAGGAGAAGAAAAAAGAGAAGAGAAGAGAAAAATGATAATCTGTGCTGAGATGTCAGGAAAAGTTCTATAGCTATGTCTGGTAGCAACGTTTGGTTTCTTGGGTATTTACTCAAGAAAGATCAAGTTGATAGGGGTATCTGAGATCAAGGAGAAGAAAAAAGAGAAGACAAGAGAAAAATGATAATCTGTGTTGAGATGTCAGGCAGAGTCTACGTCTCGTAGCAACGTCTGGTCCGGCTAGGTCAGGTAGCTACATCTAGTGTGGACCATATGGTTGTGAGACAATTAAGATCTCATATTAGAAAAATAAGAAAGGGTTCCTGTGTACAAGAACAACTCAGGGGAAGACTATAGGAAGTAGTAGTCTTAAGGTTTGGAGGTAAAATATTGAGCAGCAAGGTTTATTTGCAGGCTAATTCTGGAAAGCTTGAACCAGATAAGTAAAATTTCCTTAAAGTAATCAGAATTATGCTATGCTTTGTTACATAAATATATGTGTAGGCCATTGTATTAGAATGTCGAAATTAATGGAAATAAAATATAAACTGGTAAAAGAATTTGCCATCGAAATTTAGTAGTTCTTATTAAGAATATATGGCAGAACTGAACAAGTATATTTCAATATTGGAAATAATTTTAAAATGTTCTTATTAAAGAACATATGGCAGAATTAAAATAAGCATATTTCAATATTGGCAAATAGTTTTAAACTAGTATGATTCAATATCGAATCTAGCTGTGAGAGAATAAATATAAACTACAAAATTTCATCTTTTGAAGAACAATAGAATACTAAAACCCTTGCTAAACCCTAAGTAACAGGGATGAAGCAAAACAAGCATTAAGGTATAAACATATTGATTCAGCATTCACGAAATAGAATAAAGAAAACAATAGATGTAATAAAAATGAGATATATAATACACAACATAATTAAATAATCTCATTATACTGCCCTCACGGTTTGGGCAAATACCCTTTACCATATCAATGCAATTAGTATGATAACTAAAGTTGCTAAATTGTATTAACAGGAAACAAAAGAACAAGGAAATGCTGAACATTTAAATAGCACGACGCATTACACAGTCATAATGAAAACTATAATATTAAGAACTATAGGTTCTCAGAAAAACAACTACACAACTGGCTAACCAATAGTAGAATTGGATATGCCGGATTGAAATCCCTCTGGCAAAATAAACAAAAAATATATATTTTCTTAAAAGATAGTGGAAGAAGCTATCGAAACTCATAGCCTAAACTATAATCTTCATAGAGGAAACCCATCGTAAATTATGCCACCGCCTGTCGCCCTTAAGGGCCGACTTGTCTAGTACTTTCAATAATTAAACAATTAGGTATAGACCAAATAGAGCCCTATGGGAGCTGAAACCCCAAACTATAAGAAACCTTAAGAAATGTAGTACCCGGAGGAGATTTAATGCATTCCAAGAAAGATATCCCACCCGCGTACCACACAATATATGAATACCTGTAAAACCCTCCAGCCCAACTGGGAGGAGTAATCAAATTAATAGGTGAAAGAAAAATGAACGATAAAAAAGGAGTTGCATGTGAAATCATGGAAAAACAATTCAATAATTACCTAGTTGAAACTTCTTATGTAAACCCTCATCACAACAAAGTATCAAAATGAAGGCCACCACACCTGCCAAGAAGTTAAAGGCAGTTAGAGGTCATATAAAGGCGTCCACAGGAAAATAATATAGAGTAACAGACAAGAACCATGAACATTACATGATGAAGTGACTTTGGAGCAAACCCTTGACTCGGAAGAATGCCAAACCAGAGGTCGATACATTTGCCATAGAGGCCAGAGACAGCAAGAAGCCATGATTTGACAAAAACAAACAGTTTTACAGTGCATTTCGAATGAAAGAACCCATGAGCACCTAAGTAAGGCAAAACCCTTCTGAGCTGCGGTCTCCAACTCCAAAAAGGGAAGAATGATAGAGATGCATCGAGTTTGTCAAGGCATAGAAACTCGGGAAGGCATCTCCACCATGTGATCCAAACAACAAAGGAGAGTCATCGATCTGAAGCTAGTCCCGAGGACAACAATGGAGTGGTACCGACATAAAGGCTCCAGCCAGGAAAGGTCTCCACCTAGGCCAAATTGACAGCCAAGTTATTAATGCATTATGTGAGATCAAGTAGTAGTAACGCTTAGAAGTTAGACAGCTATACAGTCAGGTTTAAATGCCAAAGCACGTACATACTCTTTTAAAATGATGAATGGACAAGTGTCTTGTAAAAGCCTCCTCTTATGTTTTTAAAGTGTAAATACGTTTATGAACAATATGTCGTGTTGGACCAAGTTTGAAATTTAGCTAAGTAAACTATATTATAAGCAACAACCCCTGGGTTTAACCCTGCATGTTGAATTAAATATAATTATAGGCTTGGTATTAACGTTGAATTTATACATAGTTATGTTTTTAATTACATTTTTTTTAATATGATGATATAATTTTAACTTATGGGTATGTTACAAGAAATGGAAAAAAATGATGGTTAAAACATTTTATTAGTGTGTGTCTCAAGATAAAGGCTAGGTGTTACTTTTTTCATGTTTAACATGGAATTGCTACATGTCATCTATATAAGTAACTAGAATAGATTCATATTAACCTAGGAGCTATCAACTTTGGAGAGAGATCAAATCTCTCCAAGTGAAAACATTTATTCAAATTTTACAATTAAAAAAAAATTGCATCTCAAAAAAAATGATCCCTCTCAACACTTGATAAAAAATTAATATAAATATGTACAAATATTATGATAACCATAATACGTACAACAAACATCAAATAGGAAAAATTAAATAACATTAATATGAAATAAAATCATATTTTAAGTTTTTTTTTGATAAATAAACCTTTTATAATATAATTTGATTATTACTTAATTTTATATTAATACTTTTCCTATTCTTATTTTAAAAAATATATTTTATTTAAATAACATTATTTTTAATTTAAATATTAAAAACTTGAATAACAACCCATTGAGACTGTGAATTAAAAGTTAATTGTTTTAACACTGGATAAATTAAAAAAATATCCCATCAAATCATATTTGGGGTGTCGATGTTGTATAGGCGAACTAATAATAATTATTTTGACATATACACTCATTCATATTGTTATAAATTTCACATTAATTATCTTTTTGTTGTGTTTTTTTTAATAAAGCCATATTCGAGTGATGAGAATGTAGTTTTTTTTAATGATAGAATATTCGAGGGATGGGAATATGGTTTTTTCTTTTTAATAAAAGCATATTCGAGTGATGGGAATATAGGGCATTATCCTAAACATAAAGAATTCAATCTTTTGGCTAAGAGACTCTCCAAACTAGCGAAGTAGAAGCATTAATGTGTAAAGTTTGATTTGAAGTGATTTCTCTGGCAGTTTATTATTTGAAATTGCATATCTTATTAAGATTGTTTTGCTCAAACTTAAAGTATTGTGGCTTTCTTAAGAAATTTCTGGTTTAGTTTTTGAATGATAGGGTTGCAATATCTTCCTGGGCGAAGGTTTGCAATCAATGGTGGGGTCTTTTGAGCTTTCTTAGTGAGGATTATTCCGCCTTCGAACCAGATATCAGATTTGTGATTAGCGAGGCCATTTCATTTCTATGGATTCGCATATATACAGATCTGAAGTATTGATTCTCGGTTATCTCTAGGGCATCATCCCAAACACAGAGACTTTAATCTTTTGGCTAAGAGGCTCTCCAAACCAGCGAAGCAGAAGCATTAATGTGCCAAGTTTGATCTAAAGTGATTTCTCCTGTGGTCTATCGGGTCTGCAGTGCGATTTTTCAAAATACTTTTCGAATCTTTACGGTTTCAACCATTCATCTTTCCAGGTCCACTCTGCTCTGTGGGTTGCGGTTTGTCCGGGGCACATGTGGTCTGAGGTCCGGTTTGCTGATATTAGGTGCACACATTCCTTATATTTTTCTAATACATATCTGCTCATATATTTTCAAATATAAATAATTCACCACAACTACCAAAGATTACCAAAGGTAGACCTAGCACAATTACTCTACAGATCCTTTATGAGTATACAAAGTATTTAGAGAAACATAGAGAAAAAAGAGAAGTCAAGCTACAAATAGAGTTAGAAGCCATGCTGAAAAATATATTTGTATCTCTTGAAAACAAGATCCAAAAACAAATAGAAAATACAATAGAACTATTGGAGAATAAAATACAGGCAATGGAGACTAGGTTACAGGTTATAGAAAAACAAAACCAAGATACGAACCAAACATCCTAGCAAAGAGATGTTAATACTTTAGAGAGTCTTAAAATGAACGACATGATTAAAGAACTAGAGGAAAAAGTTAATAGCCGGCTTCACCCTAAATAGTGTGGCAGGTAAATTAGATATCAAACCAATTAAAGATGAAATGAAAAAAATGATAGAATTAGACCATGAGCGTAACAAAAGGGCCTTGAACCTTAATATTTGGTTTGAAAGAGGAGGTAGACGAGGATACTTTAGCCATAGCCCAGACATAATTACATAATAGATTACAAATTGAAACAACGTGTCTCACAAAAGAAACAAGGTTGGGGAAATTAACTGAGAATAAAGGGAGGTTGATCCGAATAAAGGTGAGCTCCACTGACCATAAGTATGGAATACTTAGTAAAACCTCAAGTCTAAAAAGAACGAGAATATTTATAAATGAAGATCTCATTCCAGAAGATCAAGCATAATTAAGAAAGGAGGTTCAAAAGGTAAAAGAAGCTAGGAAGGAAGGAAAATGGACAATAATCATAAATAGAAAAGTTGTTATTTGAGATAGAAACCAAAAATATAGTAATAAATAACAATTCAACATGCTCGAGATTCTTTCTTGGAATTATCAGGGCTTTCCATGGAACAAAGGCCCCAAGCTAAGTTGGATCTCGAATGATTTTGATATTATATTGCTTGTTGAAAATTGGGAGCACGATGAATCTAGGGTCCCTAACATAGATGGCTTTGCACTACAGTCTACCTGGAACAAGCGATCCTCCCGTAGAGGCATTGGGGGTATAGCTTGTTACACTAAGAAGAACATGTTCCTGCATGTTAGGATTTATAAAAACGACCCTTACAACCAATATAGCTAGATAGAGATTACTGGCATTAAAGATAAAAAGACCTACATGGCAATTTGTTATTCCCCCTCCAAAACAATTTTAACTTCTATAAGAAAATGAATCTAGATAAAAATAGTCCTTACAATGATTTAGAGAATGATATTTCTAGCTTAAGGAATGAAGGTAATATCCTTTTAATGGGTGACTTTAATGCTCGAACTTCAAGCAACCAAGTTGTTCTTCTAAGCAATCATTCCAACCCTGATCCTCTTTAGTTAGACAAAGACCTTATTTTGGCTAGCCGATGCAAAATGAGCTCTGAAGACCTCGGGGAGAATTTGTTTGGGTTGGAGCTAGTCAAGCTCTCTAGTGCTCAGGATCGCAACGGTCCAAAGAAGTGGCCCAATTCAAGCCAGATGACCTGCATTCATGGACTTGGTAGCAGCATGGTAGACTAGCTCTGTAATGCTCAAGATTGGAATGATCTAAAGAAGTGGCCCAATTCAAGCCAGATGACCTACATCCATGGACTTGGTAGCAGCGTGGTAGACTATGTTATTTTCGATCTCCCTTTATACAACATAATAATAAATTTTGACATCTAAAACGACCACGAACCTGACATTTCTCATAGGCCTTTACTTATAACTCTCAATTTTGTCATGCATAGAGATCCCATAGAAGATAATCCTTATAGCCAAAAGAACTTAATCTTTAATAGAAATAAAAACGATCTCTTTCTAAATGAATTAAAAACTAATTTGCTTCTTTTATCTAGTATAGATAACATAGAAGACCTCTATTGTAATTTTACTACAACCCTCTCATATTCTATTAACAAATTCTCAATTGAAGTTTCAAGTAATAAAAGAAATAGCAATACCAACCCATGGTATGAAAAAAATTGTAAAAATGAGAGGAGAAGAATTAAGGAAGTTGATGAATATCTTAAAATTGGCAAGATAAAAATATACAAAGCCCTAACTAAAATGAAAAAATGCAGTATATTCGTAAAAGACAAGAGAATCTCTTACACCTCTCTAAGGTAGCTCCTAAGAAATTCTAGAGGCAGATTCTAACTAGGAAAACTAAAGATAATAATAAAATTGTTTTACATGACTGAAATTCCTATTTTAAAAATCCTTATGAATCTCCAAATGTCATGGATAACTTTGAAACCCTTCTCACAATGAAATAAGTTTTCTCATTAAAAGACATTGATTTTGGGTTTAAACGTGTGGCAAATGGGAAAGCTAAGGATATTGAAGGTTACCAGGGGGAAATCTTAAAAATTGGAGGTCTTGTCCTCATCCCCCACATACACAAGATTTTCAATCAAGAGGTGTCACGCGGAATTAGTCAATCTTGCGGACAAGATAGACCTTCCTAGAATCTAATGAAGACCTAATGACAAACAAACCAACTAGACATTATCTTTCTCTAAATGCGCTTTATAAATATTGGCAAACAAATGTGTTTAAGGCCTACCTCATGTCCAACGCAAGTTTGGAGATGCCTTCACTCCTTTGATCCAAGTAAGTTCCTT
>APFE030442688.1:0-13994 GCA_000404065.3 Pinus taeda | reverse complement strand
ATGTGTCGCTTTTTGTGCAGGACAGAGGGACTTTCAGGGAAACTTGTCATTTTTCACAAATCAAACATCAGAGTCATCTTTTAAGCCCTTTTCTGACTCCTAAAAACTGAAAAGATTACCGAGCGTTTCTTTTACACTCGTTAAAACGGAATTAAAAGACGGTCCCTTTATAGCCCTTTTCTGACCGTAAAAACAGGAAAAGATTGCCGGATTTTTGTCGTTTCAAATTCGATATTGGAAATAAAACGACGTGTCCTTGATCGCTTTTTACTTTTCAGGTCAAAGACACTAACTATGAAAATATCCTTGGTCGCAAGATCAAGCGGTTCTCCTAGGTATTATTTTATACTTTTTCGGGCTTAGGAGACACAAATTTACGAAAAGTTCAATCTGGAGTCTTCTAAGTTTTTCAGACTCTCTAAATATGAAAAACGCTGAGTTTCTCCTATACTGGACTCGTTAAAATTTCACAGTAAAGGACCTGTTCTATTACAAACAGGAACGGACCACTCCTTCTTAGGGTTCGCAACAAAAACTAAGTTGGACTCATCCGAAGGATGAGCTTACAAACAAGCATATGTTATCCTCCTCAAGCTTGTAAAAAAATAAAGAGGTACTTGCCAGAAATGGTGGGGGAAAAATGAGAAGAATGAGCCTATTTGATATCGTTTTGTCTCAGAAAAAACCTTACTACCACTCTTGAACACGACACTTATTCATTCGCCTGGGTTGGGAAATCCCTTGTCTCACAGTTGACCAAGATCATTGACATCTTTAGCCAGGTTATGAGAGTCGACTTTGAGTCATTCGTCGCCAAACCATCTGTTGTGTCGTTATGTGTTCAAGAGGGCTGTAAACAAAACATTCAACCGCAAAATACCTATCATTTATCATGTCATCTTTGAGTCAGTCCTTGCAGCAACATTTCTTCAACTTGAACTATGATTTCGTGTTGTGGACCTACCTGCGACGGGTCACTTTCTATCGACATCAGCACATTATCTAGAGAGTTGACTTAGAAATCGTCAGTACTTGGAGTCTGCATGCATCAATGGTAGGTTTCTCGCCTTCGACGTCAGTTTTCATCATTGACTTGCGATCGAAGGATTCCATGAAATGTTCGACATCGACTCATTCATTCACATCTCATGGATTGTGCTGGGTACTTTTAGAACCATTGACATTACTGGTGGTCTCTCTCACGCTTGTTAACAGTTTACATCATTGACTGGTAATCAAGTGGTTTCTACCATGTTCGACATCGACTCATTATTCACATGGCTAGAATCGTACCAATTCGGGAAAGTAGAGATGAAGACCCTGGATCTAGTTTCCACCATCCAAGCTGCGAGGAGTTTTTTGTATTCATTATATAGTAGACCAATTATAAACAGATGGCTGTGTCCATACTATGTCTACATGAGTCTATGATTATGATGTACTACGAAATCATTCCTGTATCAGAGCAGTAGTTAGTCTGTTAGTTAAAGTTTTTGATCTGAGTATGGGAATTCCTACCTCAGCGATGATATAATCTTATACATGTATTTTGTGTTGAAAATTGCAGGTTCTGACCAGGCTCTCCACGAGATAATCCTTGAAATGATAAAGTACTTCACCCTTCCTAGATGATATAAAACCTTATCTATTACAGGCTTCGCACTTTAGGGGGCAATCTGTTACACTGAAATTTGTCACCATGACTATCTGCAGTTAATATGGCTCCATCAATAGTCATATAATCCTCCTTGTCAAGCCTTATACCTCTGCTCTCCATGTCAAACTTCAAGAAAGAGAGAAAGTCATTAAAAATCATGTTTATCTCTGGGTACGCAGGTTCTCTCTACCTTGCCTGCGTGTACGCATCCCAAGCTCATTGTACCTGCGTACTTGTACGCTCTGTAAGTCAAGGGATGGGTGCGTACTCCTGTAAAGGTCAAAAGGCGTTAGTTTCATCTTAAAAAAGTTACTTGTGGTCACTTCTAGAGCTTTCTAGAAGAGTGTTTGACGTGTATTGAGCGCCTCCAGATGGTTCATGCATCCCTATGATAGAGGAACTTATCCCATCAAGAGAGGAGCTACCCCATCCAAAAGAGGGAGTATCCCATTGATGTTGGACCTGAATAACTTCCTCTAGAACACTATAAATACAGCATTGGGCCAAAGGAGGGGAGGTTGAAACCTGAAGATTCCAAAGGGTAGATGCTACTGGAATTAGGACTTCCTTGTAGAAGCTTGTGAGGAGAGATTACCATCCTTTCTTGTTTCATTTGGAAGTGGGTGAGCTTGTCAAAATAGAGGAAAACTCTTGCTGGACCCTGGGAGGAACTTGCACAACACCAAGGCTCAGGTTGTAATGGTTTCTTTTGGTTCCTATTAATACAAATAAGTCCATTCTTCTCAATGATTTGTTGTTAATGAATTGTTTCATATACTCCTTGGTCTATATGTTGAATATGTTTTGTTTTATAAGATATTCAGGTGTTATGTAATCGTTTGATTGTTAGTGCATGCAGGTTTCGAGGTGAAGGAGGAGCTCATCTGGATCGACGAGGCTAGACTACTACAACAGCGTTGGACTTCAGGTAGGATCGAAAAACACTTTGTTTCTCGTATGATAATGCATGTTTAGAGAAGGATTGCTCTTTATTGTCTTGTTTGTCACTAGAAAGTCTTAGGCTTCTAGGGAGGTTAGATTTGTCCGCAAAAATAACTCTTTCCGCATGACAGTATGTGTACAATTCTTCAACTCTCCCTCAAGTACAAACACAATTATAATAATCCCAAAAACATGTATGGGTACATAAGAGCTGAATTGACAAATTTGTTGCAAATTAAGTGAGTAACATACCCCATTTTCATACACCTTCCTAGTGAAAATATGCAACATCAAAAATGCATTCAAAAGAAATGCACACATACAAAATTGTAACCACAAATTGCCTTCTTTGCTGCATTTAAGTGAGTTAGACATAACTCCACTTTCAACATCTTTCATCATATGAGTTTCAAAACACTTTCAAAAGAAAAGTAATGCATTCATAAGGCAAAGAAATGAATTTTTAAGGCAAAGAATTACATCTATCAATAAAAGAAATTAAAACCTTATTTGGATAAGAAATCAAACCACCTCTTACCAAACCATTTCCATGGCGCTTCTTTTAGCTACACATCATCTTGTGAATCATCTTGACCCACATCAATTATGGAATCATCCTTTTTATTCTTTCCAAAATCTCTCTCCACCTTCTTCAAATGTCGTGGATGAGTTGTTGGATACAAAGTCCAACATTTGTCCATGAGACGACCATGCTTATAGAAATGAGTGCAAAACAATTGCATCTTCCTTGCAACATGGTTTCCATTATCCAATGGATTTCTTGTTTTCTGTCTCTTTGGTTTTGAAAGTTTCCTGTGTATTTCTATACTCTTTCAACACCTCGAAATAGTATGGTTATTCAAACCACAAAAAGAACATGTAAATGCTCTCCAATTCTTATGTGAATATTTACCATGTTTATCATAATCAAAAGAAACTTGATTAAAGGAAAATTTATGCCTTGCACATTCACCTTTTTCGCCTTCTTGAGGAGGTGAGTTTGATGAGATAGTGGCTCTCTTCGAGATACAAACAATAGTTTCAATGACCTTAGAGATTTCAACATTCTCTTGTTTGCCATTTCCATTAGTTGCATGCTTATGAGCATAGTCTTGCAAAGTGGGTATAAAACTTTTGCATTCCTCATGAACACAAACTTCACAAGCTTGAGGGTATGAACATGTAATGAAATTCCCTATTAGAACACCTTCATGTGCCTCCTTGGCTTTGGCACATTCTCCATCATGTTTTCCATAACCAAAACCCAAATACCTAGGCCTTTCCTCAACAACAATTGGCTCAACTATGCCTTGTGCATGTTTGCCTAACCCTCTACCTTCATAGCCCATATTCATCAATAATGTGGACCCTATTCCTATAGTGTGTCTTTTAAAAGCACCAAAAATTTTATTTTGAGAGAAAATTGAAGATAAACTTGAATTGCATACCTCATGTTCATGCACATACTTAGCTAGGGTTTCCTTGGCATCGTGGAGTTGAATCTCCATCTCATGCATCTCTTCAAGAATCTCTTGCTTCTCCTCCTTCATGGCCATCAACTCCTCTTGAAGTATAGTGTTCCCCTTCCTATTTTCAATCATATCTTGCACCATATCTCTCATGATGAAAAAATCTTGCAACATCTCTTTATCAAAGAATCTTGCTAAGGAAGAGAGATTAGAGACATCACTTGTTGAAGTTGTCATGACATAAACATGCACATTGTTAGTTCTCCTTGCACAAATCTTAAGAAATCAAGCAAATAAACCTTTTCTCTGATACCGACTTGATCTATATCTGAATGATAGTTTTGTTGTGCTAATTTCAACTTTAGATTTCTAAACAAATGCTTGTCAATTGCTTTATGTGCATAGGTTCCATTATGGTGTTTGTGAACAAAAACTTAAGTTCATGAGCATATTAAGATGAAAATGAGGTATTTAACAGTAGTAAAAGTAAATGAACATCAAACCATCAAGAAGAACACTTAACACAGTGTTTTGATAACGGAGTTCACCCCTCCTGGGCTACATCTTCTTGGTCCAGCTTCCATGGCTTGGGCCTTTGTATTTGCTCAAAATGGAAAAACGTATAGCTGACAATGCTCTACAGCTCCTAAAACCTACTTCAATGGACTGAGAGCCTCCAAAAACCCCAAATATGACTCTTCAATCTCTTCAATTAGATACTAGTTGATCTAGGCTTCACCTACTCCTCTAGTGGCCTTGGGCTTCATTAAACTTCAACATGCAAAAATCACGTATACAAGTACCTCTCTACCTCTACAATCTATTCCATTCTATCCAGAGCATCCAAATCATCTAGGTACACCCTTTTCTGATCCTCATTTGGTTGAATTTTGCCCAAGAAATGGTCAAAATTGTTTTCCCTAGTAATCCTCCACAAAAACTGGAGGAACTCTAGTTAAGGCCACCAAATCTGGAGTTGGCGCCAAATTTGTAGGAAATTGCCAAAAACACCACTGGATTTAACACCTATTTAATAAATGTTAAGCTAGATTAACTAGAGGTTAATGGTGTATTAGTGCAATAAGTGCGGGTAGCCTAACTGTTTCCCCCGACGGTTAATGAGGAGGTGGACACATGTCGCAGTTTTTTCGTCGGTTTAATTGATAGCTAGTGTTGGCTGCTAGCCATTTCATAGGTCGGTGGTTATATAAGGTCACATGTTGTGGAGAGTTCATGGTTATAGTGTGTATATCCACTGGTGGTTTCCGCTAACTGTAACCTTGGAGGTTAACATTATGGGTGTTCACATGGAGGGGGCAAGCCCGCGGGCTGACTCCCTCCTAACCCCCAAATGCTAATGGTTCAAACTTTAAATATGCATGGAAACTGATAAGGTTAAGAATGAAAGCGTGGGTAGAATGGTATGTCGTGTAAAATATTGATAAGAGGTTGTGGGGTTGAAGCTTGGCACCTCCATAAAAAAATTGGTGTGCACCAATATGCCACTGGTCCTTTGGAGAGGGACACGTGGCAGCTTCCAGGCTTGCCACTTGTCCCCTCCTCATTGGACCACCTTAAACCAATGAAAACACACCATGTACCAAACTTGATAACCAACCACAACATGACACTTGTCGCAACCTTACTGAATGTTGACCATCTATTGACCCTGCCTAGTCATCTGCCATCTCAGAAGTATGGACTACTGATTGGGCAGTGATTGTACATTTTTTTCAAGAATTTCTTTTGTTTGGCAAAGTGTTCAATGGGCTCTATCTTCCTCATACGAACTCCATTTTGAATGAAACGAGTTGCGTTGGGATCATTTTGATGAGAAGGATATGGTCATGTAGGTTTCGAATGATTCTGAGCACTTTGATTTTTGAGCTAATTCTTGCCCCTAATCTAGATTTTGATCATCTTTTTGCTAGAAACTTTGGCTGGTAAGGAACAAAATCACATTTGAATAAAAAAACCAGAGAAAAGGAAAATTATGGCCAAAGTGTGGGACCTAACCATAGAAGCTATTTTATTAAAAGGAAATAAGAAGTTGGATCCCCAAAAATTGTAGGAAGTAGAGTTACAATGGTTCCATTTCATTCGCCCAAAAATTGATCTAGATATCCACATCCCTCTAAAGTAACCACCTTCTCTTCAAAACTGGAAAATAAGGATGAAATAACAAGATTTCATGGTTTGGATAAAAGAGAAAAGTAAATTCTATCTTTTTTTGTATGGATCTTCCAAAGACAAATCATAGAAGGTTGGAGTAGGAGGGGTCATCATAACTCCAAGTGGAGAAGAAAGAACTACTTTTGAATGGGGGACTGAGAAACATATCCAACAATTATACTAATGCCTACACTCTTCTTTTGGATGTTACAATACTTCATGAGTAGGAGATAAATCACCCCATAATTCTTGGTGATTCAACCTTGCTCATAAGTTAACTAGTGAAAGGTTCAAGCTCCAAAAATGCATAGATAATGCAAATCATAACTCGTGTTCAATCCCACCTGACACATTTGGAAGGGGTCTCTTTCTACCATATGTTCAGAGGAAATAACAAGGGAACAAATTATCAACAAAACAAAGCTTGTCAAAGACGTCAAGGTGAAGTGCGGATCGACTCAGAAACTCGAAATAAACTAATTCCATGAAAATGAGATATAGCACCAACAATCCCTTGGAATTTGTTCCATCTACAACAATTTCCATATGTGTAATCACCTCTAAAATTGGCAATGGTGGGAATTATTCCAATGAAAGGGCACACTGGAATTAAAAATACCCCTTCCAAAAATATTCCCAATCTCTAGAAGGATGATCATCTAAAACCAAATCCTTTATAAAATTATCCCTTTTGAATATCATCATACTGAGACACAATCCAAGTCTATCTTATTTCTCGTATTACACACGCGAGCTTGCGTGGATGAGTTACAATTCCTCCCTTCCCTATCCATCTTCCCTCGCTCATCTTTCATTTTTTTCAAGCTTATCTGAATTCCATTTTGATTTGGACCTCTTCGATCTACACCTTGGCTTGTCTTCCCTCTATCCCAAATCTACCTTCTACTCATCTACATCTTGAAATGGATCCCTCATATTTCTATGAATCTCCTTGTCGATGTTGTGAAACTATCCATGTTAAATTGGCTCATACCGTAGATACTCAACGATGATGAATTATTCAGTGCGAATGGGATTTCAAAACATAGATTGGATGCCTACAATGAGAGGCATCCTCAATCCTAAAGCCACTGACAAGGGCTAACCAACATTCCAAACATCTTGAAAAGGAACTCAATTCTTTGCAAGAAATTATCATGTCCCAACACCACCATATCCCCTCTCTAGAAAAAATAATATCTTTATTGGAAAGGAAAACTTTAGAAGTGGCTGATTCAAATAATAGAGTTCAATATCAAGCCATAGAAGAAGACAAGTCCATCAACTAAACCAAGAAGGGATGAAAAAGAAAAGACCAAGAGGAAGCACTACCAATTTTTGAGGAAAATGTGAATTTAGATATAAAATGCAAATATTTATTCCTTTTGTTTTAGTTTGCACATTACTATACAAGAGATGCAGTAGAAATAGGCAACATTCCAATAGTAAATAGAAGTAACAAAGTGGAAACAATCTCTTGGTACATTATTCCCTCTTTTGCATATATGTACTTAGGCATCCATGCCCCAACTATTTTTCGGAATTAATACAATACAACCACTCTTGTTAAAAAAAATATAATTTTTTCCTTCAAAACTATTAAGATAAATTGATGAAAATATTATGTGAGAATAATCGGAAACTTTTTTTCCATCTCTTCCATAAGTCAAATAGTAAATTAGGATTTTATATAAGTGAATAACATAGTAGCCTAGCTTCCCAATACTTTAGACCTTTGAGCTTGATGAAGAGGTATTACTATGTGTCCCCTATGGTGGTCATCTTTATAGTGTGTCTTACTCAGTGTCCCTAAAAGGTAAGTGTTATAATCAACACCAACTAGTCTACACTTGGTCTTATATGTTAAATACAAGGAAATATTTAGAGTTTCGCCACAAAAAAATTGTGGAAATATTTTTTATATAAAACACAAATCTTCTAATAGTGGAAATATTCCTATTAATTTCACAAGAAAAATAAAAACAATATAGTAAAGAAAGTTTATAAATTAAACCTAGAAGAAATTTAAGGAAAATTCCATGAATTCCCTTTACCCTATTTGATATATAGATTTCTTGCAATAAACAACAACAATTAGAGGGAGTAAATATCACCAAAAATCACAAATAGAACAAATCAAATTGTAAAATAGATTAATATAGATTATTTGAGTGCCCTGTAAGAAAGAGAACCATATTTTGGTAGCATATCATTCCAAATTAAATTATAAATGGTTCCTAACCCTTGCCTAAATTATAAAATGTAAAATTTCTTGTAGATTCACAAGCTCGTGCAATTTACTAAAGCATGGGACAAGAACCTACTTCTACTTTCAACCAACGAAAGCCAATATATCGATGAAAACAATATGAACAAGAAGAAGAAAAATCAATGGCACATAAAACAATAAGTTTTCTTGGGGAAAGTCACTGTTCAAAACATGCCTATTTGTATTGCATTAAATCAAAAATATGAGTGAAGATACAAATATTTTTCTGACAAGAACAATTCTATACAAGTATGCTTAGCTCTCTACCTCACAAGCCCATTATTATCCAACACTTAGCCAATTTTCACTGCCTACCAAGACCTTATTTCCTTGTGCAATTCCTAGGATGAATAGACCATATTTAAAGGGAATTCATGCTTCCAAAATTGCGCAATCGAAACATAGGCCCTTCTCTGATTGTGCGTGATATTTACAACTCAGTAAATCATACAACTGATAGTACATTGTCCCTGCACTCTAGTCTCAACTGGTTCTTTCTCTAAACAAATATGCATGAGTTTCTCATGAGGGAATATTTAGTTAACTAGAGTAACACTTGTGGATGAACCAATGCACCAACTAACTGTTAGTCCTTTATTAGTTCCACAAGCAAGTAGAACTAATTTAACTGACCATAACTCAATAAACTGAGTTAATCTAATTACAAATCAAATAAACTCATCTCGGACACCTAAAACTTAGGGAGAACATATACATGACTATAGAAAGACTTCTAACTCGAAATTCCTAAGCTAATTAAGTTAATTAAACTTAATTAATTATTTACAGGTTTCTATGAGAATAGAATTCGATTTTAATTCATAGTTTAATTCAAGGACAAATTAAACTGAAATTTCTTGTTTCCATTTATGAACACTCCCTCTCAACAAGAAAGGGATTATCTGCTACCCTGATCCTATCTCTGTGAAATTCGAATTTACATCTTGACAATGACTTTATCAAAATTTCAGCATCTTACTTCTCTGGGGGAATGTAATCTAACAACATGATCTACCTCAATACACAATCTCTGAGATGATGATATCAGGTATCAATGTGCTTGGACCTATCATGAAAAACTAGATTTTCAGAGAGTTTGATACAACTTTGATTATCACATTAAATCACTATCGTATCCATCTGCTAACCAAATAGACCAACCAGGATCTTCCTCATCCATATGGCCTCACATGTTGCCTGACTCACATCCATGTACTCTGCCTCTACCGAACTGAGTGCAACTAATCTTTGTTACGTGTTGTACCAAGAATTTGCTATTGACCCAATATTAAAAATCCCTCCTGATCTGCTTTTCAAGTCGAATGGACTCCCTACCCAATCTGCATCAGTGAAGCCTTAAATCTTTACTCCCTCTGTCCATCTGTACCACAATCCATACTGAGTAATGCCCTTGAGGTATCTTAATACATGCTTTTCCACCTTCCAATACAATTTGGTAGGCCTAACCATCGCTTGACTAAGTTAGTTAACTGCATAGCATAAATTCGGTCATGTTTTCACCAAGTGCATGAGTGAACCCACAAGCTGCCTGTAAATAGTAGCTTCCACTACCTTTCTCGAAGTAGCACCCTCCTTCCTCCAGTTACCAGCTAGAGGAGTCTCCATAGGCTTACAACTCTCCATGTGGAACTTCCTAAGTATCTCATTGCCATACTTACCTTGAGACACAAATAGCTCCCCATCACCCTGCCATACTTCCATGCCCAAAAACTAATGCATGAGCCCCAACTCCTTCATCTCAAACTCTTTTGCAAGTTCCTCCTTGCAAGATTTGATCAGTCGATCATCACTTGTTAGTATGAGATCATCAACATAAAGTACAATGATCAATAGTTTACCTTCCACCACTATGTGGTATAGGTTCGCATCTGCTTCACTCTTCGTGAAGCCCAACCTAGTGAAGTAGTTGTCTATCCTGGTGTACTAAGCACGAGGTTCTTGCTTCAGCCCATACAATGCTCTCTTTAGAGAGTACACATGCGACTCATGGTCGAAGGTTTAAAAACCTTCAATGTGATCTATGTACACCTCTTCCTCAATCGTTCCATTAAGGAAGGTTGTCTTTACCTCCATCTAATGTATCTTCCAACCCATCTACGCTGACAGTACCAATATAGATCAAATCGATGCATACCTTGCAATGGGAGAAAAGGTCTCATCGTAGCCAATCCCCTCTACCTATGAAAAGCCACAGGCCATAAATCTAGTCTTATGATTCTCCACACTACCATCTATAGCTTTCTTTATCTTGTAAATCCAATGGGAGCTCACCATGGACTTATCATCTAGTCTCAGGACCACATCCCAAACATTGTTACGAGCTATGGAGTCATACTTCTCCACCATGGCATAAACCAAAACCGACTGTTACATTGCTTCCTCAATGGAATATGGCTCTATCACAACACATCCACTCATAAGAGCCATGTATCTAGTGTACCTGTCAGGTGACCTCCTCTATCTACATTGTGATGTGGGTGCTCACATTCTCTCTAGCATGCGACATCAATATATCTGCTTCTCTGGTGCACTTTCTCCCATCTCTAGGAGACTCTACTTGAGTGGATTTCTCCACTCTTAGATCCTCTACATGTGGTTGCTCCACATTAATCTAAGGCTCCTCAACCTTAGTAGCAAAAATCTCCTCAACTGCCTGTAGGTGAAGCTCCCTCTCAAGGGAAACTGGCAGCGCTTTCTCCTCAATCAATCTAACATACATGTGAACCATTGTCATCCTACTAATCGAAAAGTACACCCAATAGTTGTGAGGTGGATCAATGTACCCCACAAATATCCCCAACTCTATTGTCTTCTCAAGCTTTTTTTGTGTAGCTTTGGTCACATGGCAATATACTGATGACCCAAAAATTTTGGAGTGACCAACATTTGGCCTCTTACCAGAATAAGCCTCCTTTATTGTCTTCATCCCATGTATCCGATGTGGGATACAGTTCTGAATATAAACCACTGTGTTGCATGCCTCGGGCCATAAGTGTAGTGGTAGGCCCTGATAATGCAACATTTCCCTCACTGCCCCTACAATGCTTATGTTCTTCCTCTCAGCCACCCCATTCTGTTGAGGGTTATGGGGTGTCGTCAAATCCTGTTTAATCCCTTCTACTATACAGAATTTCTTAAACTCTTTTGAGACATACTCACCACCGTTATCACTTTGTAGAGATTTAACCTTCTTGACCGACTCTTTCTCAACCAATGATTTAAATTCACAAAAATTTGTGAAAGTTTGATCCTTCTTCTACATGAAAAGTATCCAACATTTTCCAGAAAAGTCATCAACAAATATAACATAATACCTATGTTTGGCTGTGGATGCAGTCGAGAACGGTCCACACACATTTGAATAGAATTACTCTATAATAGCCTCTACTCGAGTGTCTCTGTTGTGAAAGGAAGACTTAGTGTATTTACCCAAAGTACATCCCTTTCATGTATCAAATTGCTCTAGTGTACCTTTGGGAAAACCGATGGAGATATGTTGCATGATCTTCAAAGCCCCATGATGCAAGTGGCATAATTTCTTGTGCGAAAACTCGCCAATGTCTCAGCTCTACACCATCTCTTCTTTCATGATCAAATCAGAATAATCCTCTACCTCCATATTATAGAGATTCTTCACCTGAATCCCTATCTTCTTTACTTGACCCATGCCTATATGTCAAAGGAACACCTTTCCTTCGAGAAGATCACATCATAGCCTCTATCCTCAAGCATGACAATGGATACAAAGTTCTTCTTCATCCCATTCACATACATAACATTCTTCAAGGTGAGTGGAGCCCCATGATCCCTCTGAAAAGTAACCATGCCCAATCTAATAGCACGATACCTCCCATCTTCACCCATCTCGATATGCATCTAGATATATTTATCCTCCAGGTCACTAAATAACTTGTTGTTGCCAGTCATGTGGAATGAAGCTGCATTATCTAAGTACCATACACTTCCCATCATTGATGACACCATGCATGCAATCAGGGAAAATTCCAATTCTAAATTATACGCCAAAGCCTCACTCACCGCTCCTCCTGAGGACTTCTTCTAAGACTTCTTGAGTGGACAATTTGTAGCAAAATGGTCAAGCTCATGACAATGAAAGCATTTATCTTTTGTCATGTATTTCTTCTTGCCTCCATGACAATAATCTGATTTGGAATGGGAAGCTTTCCCTTTCCCCTTATTTTCCTTAATCGCTAAGGCACAATTCTCTTCATCTTCCGTATTTGATGAAGAGCCATCCCTGGTGTTCCTCTTGATCTCCTCCTGCATCAAATCCAAACATAGTCATTCCCAATTTGGAAGCTTCTCCCAACCATAGATAGAGTCTTGATAACTATGCCAACTATTTGGGGGTCCTAGAGGAGAAAGATGCACCATATCATCCTATGAAACCATTATTCCAACATTTCTAAGTTCATCATGACATTGAGTGAACTTGGTCAAGTATTTTGGAATAGCCTCGCCATTCTCCATTTTGATTTTTCGATTTTTGTCCTTTAGTTCCAATCTCCTTTGGTCACTATTGTTCTGATACAAGTCCATCAATGCTTTCCACATAGCATACAAATTTTCCTTGCCATGTGGACTCAAGACAATGTGGTCTTGAGCTCCCTCAAGGATTATCCACCTCGCCTTCGTCACACACTTCCTCCATTCAGCGAGATTCTATGCATCTGATGTTGCTAACTTAGGAATGTCTTGATCAATGAATTCCTTCAAGCCATTATCCTCTAGCACAGCCTCCAATCTATCCCTCTAGGCTATATAATTCGAGTTGCCTTCCAAGGCATACTTGAGCCGCAAATCGTAGAATGCCATCTGTCAATCCTGAAGAATGTATTACAAATTCGAATTTCACCTGTAACCCAAAACTCAAAACTTGGAAATCTCCTCTAGTATATTGAATTCAACTCTAATACTATGTAGAATTTCTTGTAGATTCACAAGCTCATGCAATTTACTAAAGCACGGGACAAGAATCTACTTCTAGTTTCAACCATTGGAAGCCAATAGATCGATGAAAATAGTATGAACAAGAAGAAGACAAATATATGGCACATAACACAATAATTTTTCTTAGGGAAAGCCACTACTAAAAACCCACCTATTTGTATTGCATTAAATCATAAATATGAGTGAAGATACAAAGCTTCTTCTCACAAGAACAATTCCACACAAGTATGCTCAACTCTCTACCTCACAAGCCCGCTATTAGCCAACACTTAGCCGATTTCCATTGCCTACCAAGCCTCTATTTCCTTATGCAATTCCTAGGATGAATAACATGTATTTAAAGGGAATCCATGCTTCCAAAACTACGCAATCCAAACATAGGTCCTTCTTGTTGAAAAGTGTGCAACAAGAAATGCTTGTTGAGATTGCAACAAGATGATGGAGCTTAGTGAAAAGAGTCGCCTTCACTAAGTGGGCCCGCAGGCTATTTTTG
>APFE030442678.1:2826-38980 GCA_000404065.3 Pinus taeda | reverse complement strand
GGTAGGTTGTACTGGATCATTGTCTCCTTCTCCGACACACACTCCTTTCCACAACTCATTGAAAATGAGGGTGTGTTTATCATCCGGGACCATTCAGGATAGTTCTCCTTGCCAGTGAAAACTATTCCCACCATAGATATGATTGAATGCATTGTAAAATCCGAGAGCTGTAAAAATACTTTTGCTGGCAAAAAATGTGCTTTTGTGGAGAAAAAAAACTTCTGCTGCTAAAAGAAAATTGATTCTGATATCAAGTCACTTTGAAAACAGCTTTATGAAAACAACACTATGGTAGCCCAACAGCGTGGTATATATATCCCAGCAGCCACACCAAACATTATATACAAAGTATATTAAAACCATCCAAACGCTATTCATATACTATTGATTATTGGAAGGTATGAATAGAATTCCGCTGCCCTAAAGATCTTCACCAAACATTAGCAAATAAATGTTATCAAAATTTCAATACTATCCACAAGCATATATTGTTTATTTTAAATTTCAATACTTGTTAACAGTACTCGTCTCGGTTCTGAAGGCCAGAAGAACGTGCGCTTTGCCTTCTCTCCTCTACACATGGTATGGCTCACCCCTCATCAACAATGGCTCCGAAAACATCTTGGTTGTGACTATCAATGGCGTGGGAATCGGTCTCAAGCTTCTGTTCGTTTCCATATATCTGAAATTCGCTCCACCCAAATCCAAGGTAGTTTCAATTCTTGCATTCTCTTATCAGTTCAATAACAAACGAGCTGAATCGTAAAACAGAGTAGAACAGATTTAACAGAACTATTGCATAAGGGAAGCCTGAAAAATCCTCAGTCGATCCTTTTTTTAATCATTCTCACAAACGTAACTATTGGTGCTCCATACAACAGCAACGAAGTTACGTTTCACAATGCACAGTAGCAATCCAACCAAGAATCTCTGATTAAATATAATCTAATAATTTAAATAAAAAAGAGGAATAGGAATGAACGCGGAAGCTTCATCAATGGTGGCGTATCTCTGCAGTGGCACCCTGGCATGAAATGCTCGTTTCGTAGCTTGGAGGATAAGCATTTAAAAGTATGTTGATGTGAACGAAACTGCAGAAGAGAATGGCCAGCGTATTCAACGCAGATTCCTTCAGCATCCATGTTCTTCCATCAAATGAGTAACAGGGTTCAACACACTAGCATCGTTCCAACGCACCATAGACATCGACCAACGCAGTAATCCAAGGAAACATCGATTGCTAAGGAATCAAAGTAATGCAGAGATCATTGAACGCAGAATACCATGTCAGGCATCAGCGCTAAAATAGGAAATGACAGCGCTATTCAAAAAAAATTTAACGTACAGCGCTTCTGTCTGGACAGTATGGACAGATGCGCAGTGCTGGAAAGGAAAGGATTATGGCAGAGGCAGGTTATTTCAGGACAGAGGGGAATAAGGCAGAGGCAGAGCAGCGCTGGAATAAGGCAAAGGCAGAGGCAGAGGCAGAGGCAGAGGCCAGGACAGAGGAGTTACAGGAGCATAATAGCTAAAACAAGGAGCTGGCTCTGATACCATGTCAGGCCAGGTAGTAATTCCAATAGGCAGTAAAACTGATTTATTTCATTTCATTAAGTAGGCTATTGTTATATACAAAAGGGTGTGACTGCTCAGTTCATCTTCTGATGACTGTTCACATTCCTAATTTAACTATTTACATAAATTCACCCAACCGTGAGGATTAGGTGTCAACAAACTAACTTGGCCAAGAAATTTGATTTTCCCCTATATATTAATTTTTCTTGGGCCAACAAATTTTTGTGGGATTTTTCCTCGCTTAAATTGTGGAGATTCTTCAACTTTTTCCTTGATTCCTTCCTCAGGGAAGTCCTCAACCTTTTTAATATTTTTCACTTGGAGAGAATTTTATTTTTCTCTCATTTTAATTTTCTAACCAATTTTCAGCTAATTATTTTGCCATTTTTTACCAAAAAAATAGAAAATTAGGCTCTAAAGGGGTACAAACATATTTAAACCCTCAAAGTGTGTCTAAATAGAAAGTTTAGGAGTTGAGGTGGAATTTTTATTACTCATACCCCCTACAACTTCTATAAGACACCACTTTTTTACATCTCTACATCAAATATTACATAAAACCTCTGTTCAGAAGGGAAATTTTGACAATTAAAAACTAACCTTAAACACAACCAAATTCGGCAAGACTTCAGACATGATCTAGTATGGTATTTTACATCGACTCTATACACTAAGACTCACTTAAGACTTCACCATTGAGCCCCACTATAGCTTTGCGGTATGTTTGGGAGAAAAAATCAACTAATTATTTGCAGTTGAAAAAAACAAATAATTAGTCGAGGAAAAGAAACTCCCTAGAGTGAAAATCTCTAGCAAAATTCTTAAGCTTACCTAAGTGTATTACATGGCTTTATATTCATCATATTAGAACATTTTTACAATGGCCACACAGGACTACAAAATTTGGATTACATAAATTTGATAATCAGCTGAAAGATGATGATGAATCTTGGATGTTTGCTTGCTTGATCATGATGGAATGCTTGAAAAAATGTACTATCTTATAGGGTAGTTGACATTGAGTGGTCAACAAGGAAAATGTCAACTCCCTCTTAATCTTAGCCTTCTTGCATCCATCTTGCAACTTTATCAACCTTGTCCTTATTATCAGCATGATGTCACTCCTTCCTTGCATGAGCTCGGGCTTCTTCCTTTCAGTGGAAATGTTTATCTAGCTCTAGCTCTAGGGTTTTATCTCCAAACCATAGGGCTTCATTATCCTTCAAGATTAACCTAGGGTTTACAAACCCTAGTTTTACAATTCTCATTTTTCACCTTTTGCAAAGCCCACCAAACTTCATCATCTACACAATTTCTTCTTCATACACAAATGTTCGGCATTCATCATGTCATTAAATAATTATCTAGATAGGCAAATGTCAAGATCAGGGATCTTCCAATGAGATGTCTTCATGACAGATCCACATCATACTTGGTTACTTCTTTAGCATTTCTAGCAACGATATTTTCACAAATCAACTAAGCATTGGTTTTGACTTTTCCAACCCAAGAGCTTATCTTTCATCATCAAACTTCTGCAAATCATTCATCTTTCTTGAGTTTACTTTTGTCTCCAACCTTGAAGGAGGACTCAACCTTTTCTTCATAACAATCTTGTTCCATCACAGTGTGGTTTTTTCAAGTATATATACGTTAATGATAGTGATATTTTTCCTTATTTAGAATTTTGACTGTCTAGAGAATAGACTCCGCTACTGGACATCCATATTTGATATTTACAATATAACTCATACCTTATCATCAGTATATGCAATGCATCTTCCAGTACTGCAAGATTCATGACAACAAATGGTGTTAATACTTTACAAGCATGTAGCTTCAACATCCTACTTCTAAACACCTTATGAAATATAATGTAACATCTTCAAGAAGAACACAGGTTTGTTCAATGTTCAGTGCTAGCCTTATCTTGCCCAGATTAGGAATATTTTCATATGCTTGAAGATAATAAGTGTATCTCAGTGTGAATGAAGGGACTCCTTTACTCATCATAGTTGTCCTTAAAGGTTTCTTCAAGGATCTCTTATAGTCCCGAGACTAATTCACAATGACTTTTCAATCTTCAAGGTACAATGAGATTTAGCCTTACTTTATTGATCTAGGAATCAATAGTTCCAAAGAGAACTTTGATACAAGTCTTACTATAGACTTTCAACTAGACTTATACTTGGTCCTTATTAACAAATATGTTGACAACTAATTATTGCCATAGACTTCAAGAATGTTGCCAAAGGAACATGATCTCAAGATCATTGAATGTAACTTGATGATACATACCTTTCAGTCAAGCATCAAATTGTCGGCTTGTAGCTTTTCTAATCTCTTTACATGTCTGACTTCCATATCCTCATACTCATCTTTGATCATCATTGTAATGTGCTTACATGAAAACAAAGTCCTTCATATTAGACAATATGTGTATCTTAGTCCTAGTAGCCATAACGGATCTTCAAGGAGAATTGTCCTAGTAACCATAATAGATCTTCAAGGAGAAATGGGCATGAGATCCATGAAACACTTTCACACTTGTCATTATTACTAACACGCCAGTTCAATCCCTTCTTAAGTGCCTTCAACAACTCTAGGATTAAAAGTAAACAAAAGATGACTTTGTTGGCTTGTCCTCAGATAAAGATATTTCGAACTTCCTTTAACTACTTTCTCCAAAGTGAAATCATCTTGGCTCCTTAAGAAATTAAGTGACTTAGCTTCTTCAGTTCAGCCTTTCAAAAATCATTGTACCAACGATCTTAGGGTTCTCGGTTTAAATGTTATGCTAAGATCCTTCGGCCTTCTTGAGGGCATCCTGATACATTCTCGACCTTCCTGATATCAACCTTGAGGTCTCGCAGCATCCTGAGGCTTCCTCCAGCGATTTTACGGTCTAGACTAAGGCCTTTCGGCCATGAACCTAGGGCTTAGACCCTCTTCCATGGACAAACAAAACTTTAGCTAATGTTCAACAGATCTCAGCCTCTTTAGGATGTAACTCGTCCTCCTAAATAGAGTTCGGATGAAATCTTTCTATCAATCACAAACAGAGTTTGAAATAGGGCTACATATTTTTGTCTAGAGCTTCTTTTAAGGCTACTCTTTCACCCAAGCTCTAGTTCCATGTCGCTTTTTCATAGGATCTTCTAAACTGATAATTACTTACGATTTATTTAGTACTCTTTTTTTGCATTGATATTCATCATAAAAGAAATACACAGAAGATCTCAATAGTAAAAACTAAATGACAATAGGATCATAAAGTGACAGCCAAACAAGAACACAAACATTTACCCTAGAAAAACCCACACCTAGATCTTGTAGTCAATCACAAGGTCAAATTGACTAGCAAGGTAGACTTCGTCAAACCTAATCCAACGTCCTCCTAGTCAATTCATAAGTCTGCCCATTGAACTCAGTCTGGTTAGGTCTACTAGGGCCGAATTTCAGCCTACTTCAACACCCAAGATTTCGGTCTTGTTGCTCTAGAATACTTCAAAGATTCAACGCTTATGTTCACACGTGCAAGGTCATGAAAGAGGAACAAATCCACATGTGAGGACCAATGGAGAGAGAGAGAAAGCTTGATCTTATTCTAGTCAACTTCGTCCTTCCTTCTTCCTTGTCTCCTTCACATGGATGAGCATAAGATACTATATCTTGATGTGAGGTTGAATTCTGTGTCCAAATGATGGAGGACGAGTGTCTTTATACAGTCTTTTCGTTGGTCAAATGGGTGCCTCTTTGACTGGGCCGACTTGACTAGGAGGAGGGCCGACTTGGCTTGTTTGGAGTTGTTGACCACACTTTGTCAACAATCTGAGAAAGCAGAGTATAAAGAAGTGTAGAAAATTTTTCGAAGATCGAAATCATCAGTTGCCATCATTCATCATTGTAAACCCAATTTCTGCAAAGTTTATTGTAAATGATGATAGTATGACCATTTAATTATGTAACACACCTAGGCAAGCCTCTAATTTTGGCAAAGGATTTCATCGTAGAAAATTTTTTAACTTCCCCGAATTATGTGTTTGTAAACACGCATAATCATCAAAGTTTTTCTTCCAACTTAAACCCCAAAGCTAGGGTGGAATTCATTGACAAGGTCTTAGGTGAGTCCTAGTATTTATGAAGTCTGATGTAAAAGTGTGTTTAGAGAAAATTTTAGTGCATGGTCCCTCATAATCAAAACACCATGGCTAAATTATTTTATTATAAGCACACTTCATCATATTGTGTCACAAAATTGGTAATATTTTAAGGGTCTATGTCTAAAGGTGTTTCCCCTTCTAAGGGTTGACATTGTAATTATTTTGATGTAAAAATATTTTAGTGCATGGTTCCTCACAATTAAAAACCATGGTAAAAATATTTGAGGGTGGAAAAATTATTAATCCCCTCTAGAGTCAATTAATAATTTTTTCTAGCTAAATTAAATAAAAATCCCAAGCTAGAAAATTAATTAATTTTGAGTCAAAAAATAATTATAGAGAAATTAATTTCTCTCCAAGTGGAAGATAATCAAAATTCGTGGGTCAAAAAGAAGTCAAATTTTGGAGGTCTTCCACCAGGGGAAAAATGGATATTTTAAGAAAATTTGAACCCTTGGACCTTGTTGGTAAAGTCAAAGTCAATTTTTTGAGGAAATTAATCCAAAAAATTAATTTTTGGATTAATAAAAAATGGTTTTTAAGAGAAATTCGAATTTTTCCTCAAAACTAAAAATTCAATGTTGGAGATTAAAAGATGATCAAGTTATTTTCAACAGTCGAGATTATTTTAATGAGGATCAAGCCAACTAGCCGTATTTTCCACTTGGAAGGGTTTCCTCTATATAAGGAAGTCATTTAGCTTCTATTTCCCATCTTTGGATGAGGTGATTTTGTAACGCATGTATTGAGCCTCTGCTCTGCTGAAAACATTTTTCTCATAATAGAAAAACTTTGGGGTTCAGTTTATGGTGTTCTTCTATCCGTTGATCTGTGGTATGTGTTAGTTATGTGTTTATCTTCTATATTGTGTTGCATATTTAATTGTTATTTCATTTGTCGGTGATAAGAACACTCTATTGGTACGAGTTATTTTAGGTGATCAAATTCACTATATGATCTAACAACTTATCTTAAGATTTAATAGAGATTTACATGTATGCTAGCCCTTGGGCTCCAAGTTCATAGATCATTTGGAAGAGCCGACCTTGTTTGGGCTCTAAGCTTTCATTGTGACGAATTAATTTGCAAAAGTGTTTTGGTTGTTCTACCTTTCGAAATCATTCATTCTTGAAATTTATTTAAAAAAATCTCAAAACTTTTATTTTATCTTGGGCTACAAAGATTTAATTTGCTAATGAGAGCTAATAATTTTATTTTGTAAATATTGTAAATATTTCTAACCCTTGTTTTCTTTTGTAGAACTTATGGTTTTTGGGGTTTTGAAATTTTTGTATATATTTGGGGTTTTTGGGAATTCTTTCATTCATTTTTGCAGGTCAATCCTCAAGCAATCAAGGAGATCAAAAATTTTGCAGAGGATGTAGCCCCAAGGCTAGGGTTTGAAGGGTTTTCACTTCCAAGTGTGACACATAGCCTTCTTGGGCATTTTCGTTGGGGTTTTGAGGCAGATCTATGCCTAGGAAGGCAAGATCTAGCCTCTAGCCTCCCTCCAAGCTCAACACTCAGCCTAGAAAGGAAGATGCTAGCCTTCAAAAAAGTAAATTTTGGCATTTCCATGGAAAATTTTGTGTTTGCAGGGGTTTCAAAAAAAATTTAGGGCCTCCAAGCCCTAGCCATGACCTCTTGTAGCCTTGTCATGGCCTCCTTTACCCTAGCTGCAGCCCTTTAAGGGCCTTGATCCCTAGTCGCAGCCCCTTTTGGGGCTTCCTGTGCCCCCGTTGTGGCCTTTTTAGGCCCTTTCTCCTAAGTCACAGGCCTTTGAGGCCTTGTCGTGAGCCTTAGAGGGCTCTTCCCTCGAGTCGCTGCCCTTATTGGGCTTTCTCTACCCTAGCTGCATGCCTTTAGGCCTTGTTTCTCTCATTCTTGGCCTCCTCTAGCGCTTATTGGCCTATCGTTGCCCTTCCTTGGCCTTTCTAGCCCTCATTCATTCATTCTTCAGTCATTGAGTTGGTTTGCATTGGTTTGTGCTCTCTAACGTCTTGTTTTGCAACGATTTTGGAGCTAACATTGTGGTTGCAAGTGGACAAAATTATTTGAAAAAGTCTCTACTCACCAACAAGGCCATTAGGCCTAGTGGTTTGCCCTCTAACCTTTTTTGCCTCATCACTGCTTCATTTGAATTCTGAAGCATATTAACAACAGCAGCGTATTCGGGGCATAGACACATCTGAAATAGTCCTAACCTCGTTAATTGATCACTTACGGCATAAAAAAATTCGAGTTGTCTTTAGTGCGACTCTTTGGAAGATTTTCCGATAGGTTTTTCTGGTCTAATTTCTCTAAAATCCCGCAGAAATTTATTGAAATCACAAGTTTGCTAGGTAAACACTGCACAATCCAAGTGCCCTAGGGGTTTTCTAGGGTGTTGAATCCATATATACAGTCAAAAAACTAGTTTAAATAGCATAAATCAAGATTTCACCTCAATTTTTTCCGCCGGATTCTGGCACCAAAATTCCAAAAAGTCGCACTAAAGACAACTCCTAAAAAATTAATCTTGTGGTTGAATTGATTGCATGTAAGTGAAGTTGGAAGGACTGTGGGTGATCTTCACAGTCTGATATGAACACCTACAGCCATTATTAGTCACCTACACCAGTGACAAAAACATCTAACAGTGGCATAATAATCAACTTGCAGTCATATTTTATCATTGATTCATATTTGGCATTGGTTGGGCTTGCATTATTTGGCATACCTTGTCATTTCTTTAAGGTTGTCATACTAATTTGGAGGGCTGTCATATTCATCATAAGGTCTGATAAAAACATAACAGTGGTGTGAAAAGTAGTGGACAGTCATTTCTTCCTAGTGGACATTAAATCTTAGAATAGTTTGCATCTTGGGTAAGTGTCCTCTTGTGTGATCAGGTGTTTCTCTTACTGCTACAATTGTTGGTCTTTTGGCTGGCCCATCTTGCATTTCATTGCATTTTTGCATCTCTTGCATACATTGGCATACCACTGTTTGCATTTGCATCCATTGCACTTTGCATACATTTGCATTCTTGCTTTGCACCATTAACAAATATCAATAAGAACATAAGTGCTCTAAAAGGATAATTGAATTGGCAATTGTTGGATAAGATTGGATTATTGCTCTAAAGAAACATATTGTGGGTGAATGCTCTCTTTTTCTATCATTGATAGCTAGCATTGTTGTGACATTGATCTCTGAAGAAATATTTTACCTGTCATTGCTATCATATTGTTAAAGAGGTTGGCTATTGGATAAATGTTATATTGCCTTTTCATTGCCATAGCGTTATAAGTGTACTAACATTGTATTTTGCAAGTTAGTTTCACATCTAAGTTTATAATCTTGCAAATCAAGTCACTCTTAAAGCAGTTAATCAGTCATCATAACTGTGATAAGATCTAATTGTGTTCATAAGGAATTCAATTTTTCTCCTTTTTATCTAATTGGCGCATTGGCATTCTATTGTTACAATCTAAATAATCTTAAGAAGTTGTTAATTGTGTTTAAAGATCATCATCGTCTAATAGGCGTTGTTGAAAGAAGCATTGGATTTTATGGTCATTTGATGAGCAATTGTCTATTGTGATCTTGATAACATTTTATGATGCCATCTATTTGGTTTAGTGAACACTTTCTTTTGGAGAAGATTGTCATTATACAATGTTAAGTACTTCATTTTCTAAACTGAATATCATTTAATTTGTCTCTAAGTACTTAAGACCCTTAACAATCTCACCTAAAGATAATCAATCATTTTGCACTTGCATTTTAGGACTAGTCTTGCATTAACCTTTCTCACCCAGCTTGCGAAGCCTAGACCCTCTTTTGTGGTTAACACGGTGACCTTGCAGCCGTCAAAGCCACAGTCTCTGCATCATCAGAGGCATCGGGTGGTTAGAACCCCAAGGAAGGCATCGTTAATATAGCCTTTGTTGTCTTTCCTTGCGTTTCTCTCTCACAACTTACACTAGAGACTAGCTTCAAAATAATTGAGAGGAAGGATTCATTTAAATAGGCATCTAATTTAAAATAAACCAAGATTTTGCACTTCACATAGATTTTTGATATCATATTTCATATAGGATAGTGAGCATCCTAAAGCAACAACTGTTCACTGACGGCTTGGTAGATAATTCACATTAAGCAAGTATTTTGACTCCATTTAAGGCACTGGTCTCTCTAAAAATTTAATCTAATTGTGATAATAATTGAACTTGCTAATCGTAATTAACCAAGTTGCTAGTCCATTCAATTATGTCTCCCGGACTTGTTGGTTGCCAATGGATCTTTCATCCTCACATTTCACAAGGACTAACCCCCATAGCTTGCTGTAGGGAGACAGCTAGAACGGAGAGGGCAGGTATCAGAGTGATAGCCCCCACCCTAAGCATTGTTGCATTCACTTGTACAATTTGGATGACAAAAAGAGCCAAAAATTCAATTTTCATAATTCAAATTCTCTTTTGAAAATGACATGAAGAACATGTCTTGAAATTTCTCTTTCGACAATAGCATGAAGAACATGCTTTGTTTTATCATTACAAATACAATAAGGGCTAAAATATTAATTATGAAGACCGACCATAGCTACAAAATTCAGCAATTTTGAGGTGCGTGGGCAAGATACCCATGTATGCAAGTTGAAGAAGGCCCTTTATGTGTTGAAGAAAGTACCACATTCATGGTCCTCTAGGATTTATGAGTACCTATTTAATTTGGGCTTCACCTAGATTGTTACAGATCCCAATATCTATTATTTGTTTGATATATCCAATTTGCTTATATTTGTCCTATATGTAGATGGTTCACCATGTGCATTATTTTTTAGGTCTAGAGATTTGGCAAGGTACAAGTAAGGTCTTCTCTGGAGAGGGGAAGTACAATGGAGATTCTAAAAATATTTCAGATGATGAATTATAAACCCTTAGCCACTCCCATGGCTCCAAATAATGCTACATGCTGTTTTAGAATAAGAGTTGGTAGATACTTCATTATACATGAAGTTGATTGGTTCACGTATGTATCTAGCGAATATCAAACCTTATATATGATTTCCAGTGAATACTTTCAGTCAGTACATTGTTGAGCCAATGTAGATTCACTAGGTTACAAATATTTTGAAGAAGCCCTTAGCAAAGGGGAAGTTTGATATGTTGAGGGAGAGACTTGGTGAGATGTCAAGGGAGAGATTTGGCGAGATGTTGAGGGAGAGACTTGGCTTGGTGGAGAATGTTTGCCTGCAAAAAGGGAATGTTAGTGTTTTCTCCTGTTGCTTGGTCAAAAATTCTCCTATACAAGCAACAACCAGTAGGTCGCAGTAGATATGTATAGTGCTTAGCAAATTTAGTTCACCTTCAAACTCAAGTGTTTTTATCACAGGTTTGAGGCACACTAGTTTAGCCTCTAAGAGGCATTGTTGTTCTATAGAGTGTGTAGAAGCGCATTTTGATGAAGCCTTTGGCAAAGGGAAGTTTGAGTAGTTGAGGGAGAGACTTGGCAAAATATCAAGGAAGAGACTTGGCAAAATATTGAAGGAGAGACTTGACTCAGTGGAGAATGCTTGCCTCACAAAGAGGGAATGTTTGTGTTTTCCCTAGTTGCTTGGTCAAAATTTCTCCTATAGCAAGCAACAACAGACAATTTGCAACAGATACATGCCATACCTAGAAAAAATAGTTTGCCTTCAAACTCATGTTGTTGTGACAAGTTTGAGGTGCACTACTTTAGCTTCTAGGAGACATTGTTGTTCTATATTGTGATAAAAGCACATACATGTTGTAGGCATGCATGCGGCATCTTTAGGCACTCAGTTATCTTTAGTTCTTATGTTCTTTTGCATGCACATTCAATTGTTACATGAAGGCGTAGGCTAGTAGGGCACAATACATGTGTATTCTAGGAAGAGGGTCGAAATCACTAGGAAGTGTTAGATTTTGTAGCATCGAATGTGTTTTAGCCATGAAATTTGGTGGAGAGGCTAGAATACATGAGATCTCCCAAACCCAAATATCATTTCTGGAAATTCCACCTAGAAGTGACTTAATTAGATTATTAACCAATTTTTTAATGTTTCGTAAAGTCTAAACTTAGGAAAATTGGTTAATTAATTAGTATTAATGAAGTCAAGGTGACAATCATCTAGAAACCCACATGGATCGATTCCAAGATGATCCTAGCCATTGATTAAGTTTTAATCTTGGTTGTTGGAGCTCCAACAGTGGATTATAAGAGGAAGTCTATGGGCACTTGGAGAAGACACTTCTGCAGTTCGATTTCCTTGGCAAATCGATTTCTAGAGAGCAGCAACAGTTGTCGGAGAGCCAAAGATCGAAGCAGGGTCACTGAGGGGCGGGCGCAGTGATCCAGAGGAAGTTTTCCAAATCAGGAGAGGTAACATCAAAAGGACCAAGTTATTCCCAGTGAGGCAATGCAGAGGACTACGCAGTTGCTTTAGATTGGCAATTCGATTTAGCTGAAGAAAAATCTGTTCTCAGTTCCAGAGGTCAAGCAGAGGCTCCAAAGTGTCGAAGATACGATTTCCTCAATTGAGGCAAGCAGAACGACTTCATCAAAGACTGGTTGGAGGCTTTACATCATAGAGACTGCATAAAGCAGCGGAGACGCTGACGCAGAGGGTCCAGGAGGTCGAGTTTTCTAAAGGCAAGTTGTGTTGAGATTGATTGTGGAGGAAGGGTAATTCCCTTCAATAATTTTGCCCAGATTTTCTTGATGTGGATTGCCAGTTTCAGGTATCCAGATTGTACTTAGATTTTCACTGCTGCATAATAAAATAAAACCCTAATCTGTTGCATCGGTTTTCCCAAATTACGTTTTTTCGGGGACATTTGTCCAAAAATAACTGTGTCAAAATTCTTGTGTATCTGTTAGAATTTCTCAGTTTTCAATGTTTTATTTTTCGCAGTATTTTTATGGTGAAAATTGCAGTTGATATTTTATTCATTGTTTGTCGTAGCAAATAAACTGCATAATTAAATTTACAGTGAGAAGAATAATTTCCAGTGGTCGTAATAGATGAAAATTTCACATGGTATTAGAGCGTAAGTGATTAGCCAGAAGCTTAGAAGCGAAAGTAGAGAATTTCGTTGTTCAATGAGAACAGCAGGCCGAAATTCCTAGAGGTAGCACAATCCATTGTCAGGCAGGCCAAGTTGCTTGGAAGAGTTCAATTATTTTCAATGCAGAAAAGCAGAAAAATTCGACTTTCCAGTTTGAGTGATTCCAGCTAGCAGAGGGAGCAACAATAGTTCAGATTTTCGCTGAGCAAATTTCTAGTTAGACGCAAAGGGTTTTGCTACAGGTTGTAGAAGCAGAATCCACATTGGGTGGAAGAGAAAAGCACACACAGAAGAGGGAAATTTTTCCTCAAGGAACTTCGAGTCTCAAAAGATCGAATTTCCAATTGCAGATTCGCAGTAGCAGCTTGCAAGACCACGCATTCCAGAAGGGAGTGCAAGTCGCAAAGTAGCAGTCAAGCACAAGGAAAGAAGGAGTTTTTGACTTGATTAGAGATGGCCACAGCTGGGCGGAGAGATCGAGGTAGGTTGGAGGGTTCCTCCAATTATGTCATCTGGAAGGCTAAGATGTCCTTCATGTTCGACGAATATGGCCTAAAGCTCTACATAGACAGTGTTGTGGCAATTCCCCGTGATGCAGATCAGCTGAAGGAATACAAGAAGGAGATGGCGCGAGAGAAGCAGTTGATCCTAGATGGAGTCTGGGACCATATAGTCTCACACATAGCTGGCAAGGATACTGCCAAAGAGATGTGCGATGCTCTCACCACGTTATATCAGGGCACTTTCGAGCAGCGAAGAATGTTCCTCAAGGAAAAGCTGAGATGTAGCAAGATGCAAAAGTGGGAGGCATAGATCCCTTTCTCACTAGAATTCAGGACGTCCGAGACAAGCTTGCAATTGTTGGGGCAGCACCTCCACCAACAGAGTTAGTGAGGTTGGCATTGAATAGTGTCTCTGAGGAGTGGCAACTTTTTGTCCAAAGTATATTGGGCAGAGACAAGCTACCAGATTGGGACAGGATGTGGGCAAACATGCAGTGGGAGGAGTTGAGGCGAGCTGTGTTAAAGAGTTCCATCAATGGCAGCAGTAGCAGTGGACAGAAGATGGTCAAGGAGGAGGAAAATGTGGCCTTCGCATCAAAGGGTCCCAGTCAAGGGCGGGGGGAACAGAAAAGAAAGGAGGAGGACTTGTCAAAGGTCAAGTATTTCAGGTGTGGTGAGCTTGGTCACTACAGCACACAGTGTCCTCTCAGGAAGAAGGACAAGTCAGAGAAGCAAGACCAGCAGGCAGCGTCAACCGAGATCGACAAGTTGACCTCCAGGTTGGAGGAAGACTTCACGATGTTTGCAGATTTACCTCCAAGAGTAAGGTGGAGAGATTTGGTACTGTAGTCCCAGAGAACTACAAATATACCTCATGAATCAATACATTGTTACAGGGGCCCACAGTATTCAGTAGCAAGATGGATTGGTGGCAGTGAATGCAATCAGTACCAGAGTGACAGTTGCAGACTAGTAGCAGTCAAATGTTGAGGAGCGCAGTGCAGTGTTGATATTTCTAACTTTTAAAACTTGTTGTATATTAATAACTCTTTCATGTCTAGGGTTTGTTATCGAATCATTAAGATTCTATATTGTTAGGGTGATTAATCTCTAGATTAAATCATCCCTCTCTTTAATATTCTTGTTTACTTTGGTAAAACCCTAATCTTTAGGGTCCGCTACAAAACCCTAACGTTTTGATGCTTTAGGGTATGTCAATAATGAAACCCTACTCTACTTAGGGTTTGTTGATAAAGTCTAGAACATATAATGGTATCCTTTGATGTTTAGGATTTTAGTAATGTTATGTAGAAACCCTAGCCTTCTAGGGTTTGTCAATGATATATGATGAAACCCTAAATTTTTAGGGTTTGATGATTTAAGGTTTATGTCAAAACCCTTGCGATACTTTATCCTAGGAATGAAACCCTAGGTGTATGAGCTTCAACATAATTGAAACCCTAGTTTGGTCAAAATTGTTGGAGTTTGATGTGCATATCTAGGGTTTATAATAAAAACCATAGTAACAAATTGATTTAAGGAAATAATAATGAAACCCTAGATATGAAATGCTAGGATGCTAACTTTGTTGTTGAAATCTATGAGTTAATTTTAATGATGAAATCTAAGGTTTGCGACAAAACCCTAATAGATTTTGACATGAAATTCTGAGAGCATAATATCAAAACCTCTGATGTAAAATGCTATGATTGGATTGCTAACTTGATTTAGTTGTTGATATCTAAGGCTTTAAGACTCAATGATGGAATCTAAGGTTTTAGACAAAACCCTAGCAAAGTTGTTAAAGTCTAGATTATGAAAAGATGTAACTCTTGTTGATTGTAAACCTAACTAGGTTTAGGTTTTACATGTCTAAAGCTTGATTGTTTTGATGCTTCCATTACAATGATATGCTAACCCTATTTTGATAAGGTTTCATGCTCCTGTATATTTGTACTTGTTGAAAGATTTGCAAGTACATGATCTTCATGATGTTGAAGATGTTCATGACTTTATAAAATTGATGAGCATGATGGAAAGAGGGAGCTATAAGAATAATGATGATGTTCCTGAAGGAATGAAGCTTTGAAAGGTTGAAGTTATATGGTACAAATAAAAGAGTCTGTGTGGCTTGAAGAAAGAGGTTTCTGATATAAAGAAGAAGCTTGGATATAAAGAAAAGGTATAACTCCCCAAGTTAAGAGGGAGGGCATATTATGAAAGCTATAGTGAATATCTTGAAGAAAGAATGAGATCAAAGAATGAACAAAAGCACTACAGATGGATGTTCTTGATTCATGAAGTTGCAAACAAAGACTTCGTTGTGCTGAAGTGCTAAGGTTGAGTTTGGTGCTACTTAAGAAGTTAAAGAAGAAAGCCTCCAACAAGATTGTGCAGGATCTCTCCATAAGAAGGTTAAACATTTCGAAGCATGCTTGGACTGGTGGATATATCTGATTTAGTTGATAGGAGAGATGAAGCATCTTGAAGTGACAAGATGCTTGGGAGGACATATGGTCGGTCTGTGATGATGTCTAGATCCCATAGTAAGGAGGGTATCGTTGGTCTTATGGAGCTCTGACCTTGGATACAAAACCTAGATCCCTGAGTTGGTGTTAGCGTTGAACCTTGATGGTACCTATAGTGGCTAAAGCTTGGAACACACCTTAGTCCCACCCGATTAGATACCTTGTCAAGTTTCTAATTTGTAGCACTGTGTGTGTCGTGACTCTTCATAGAACATACCATTTGGGATCATACTTGTACCTATGTATATATGTAATTATGAATACCTTCGTAGTTAAGAGGGAGCGTTGAGGAATGTAACTAGTGTCGGTCTTCATAATTGTATTTGTCAAAAGAAAGAAAAAGGAATTTTTATTGTAAAAGAAATTGACTTATTAAAGCGTGAGTTTCATGCTTAGGTCAATGTTCAATAAGTCAAAGCACCCATTGAGTGCTCTAGGATTTTTGTATTTTGTATTGTGTCAAAGTCAAAGTCATAATGCAAAGGACCCTTCATGGGCACCTTAAGTCAAAGAAGAAAATTTATTTTGTGTCAAACAGAGTCCTCCACCAAGTCAGCTCCCTCTCCTATATATCGGCATGCCCTACTCCTTCAAGTCGGCCTCAGAACAGTTGACAAGTCAGCGTCATATTGGAGACTCAAACATTTATATATACAAATGCATTCGTTCAATTGAAGGTGACATACAATACATCTCATCTTAAGCTTAAAAGAAGAAATGAAATGCGAAAGAGAGCCTATCTTATGCCAACAAGAGAAACAAGCCAAGCAAAAGTTTGAAGTCATCGATCCTTTGCCACATGTTTGATTTCTCTAAAGTATTACAGGGCCAAAAAAGTGCAGGAAACTGAAAGTTGCAGAGGAAAGAAGAGAGGGACTGAAACCCTATTTTGCAGTTTATGGAAGGCTGACTTGGTGGAGTGAGGGAAGTCATTTGTCTTGGTCTTGGGTCTTGGTTGTGTCAATGTTGATTTGAATCTACAAGTGGAAGAGTTTGACTGGGTTTTCCCCTTCATAGGGGTTTTGCCTATGGATAAATCAATGCTAATAGAGTTAGGGTTAGATTTCTCTTTCTTGATAATTGCTTGTGAATTAAGTTGGCTTCTTTTACTTCTCCGTTATATTGTCTTTCATCAAGCAATTACCAAATTATGTGTGTATGAAGATCACAAAAACACAAGACACAAGATGTAGACACTCTGCCAGGGAAAAACCCCTATCTAGGGGAAAACCCAGTCAAAATCTCTTCCTTCAATAGTTTTCTTGAGATAATCCAAGACCCTTCAACCAAGACAGAGACCTCCTCCAACCACCAAGTCAACCTCTCCTTCCAGCAACTTCGACCTGGATCTTCGACCTTGCAGCAGCAGCACTTCGACCCAGCAAATCCATAATTTCGACCTTCCAGCGGCAGAATCTTTGACCCAACACTTTCAGAATTTACACCCTTCTAGCAGTAAAACTTCGACCCGACAACAGGCCCAATAACTTTGCATAAGAGAGAGAAAGAGAACCGAAAACCTTTGACCTTAATCCTTCCAGCACTTCTTCTCTTCTTTGAATTTCACACTTTTTCTGCCTCCTTCCACTTGGATATCGAACTTGTGAGAGATATTCCTCCAAATGAATTTGAACTGCTTGTATGCTTTAGGTGGGGTCGAATTGCCCAGTTTGAGGCTGACTTGGTGTGGAGGTGTGTCAAATACCTTATTTGCCTCAATAATAAACCTTTTTACATGATTCAAAAGCCTAAGAAGGGTCTCATAAAATGTATAACGACTTTAATGACTCAATATAAATCCTAGAAGTCCACAATGGAGACTTTGACTAATAAAAGATGACCCAAGCATGAAACCCATGCTTTAATAAGTCATTGTAGCAATAATAAAAAATCCTCTTTCATTCTTTTGATAAGTACATAACATAATGACTCAAATACATTTATGAAGACCAAGCCTAGTTACATTCTTCAACATTCCCTCTTAACTAAGGAGGTATTCATAATAACATATACAAGTACAAGGAAGATCTCAAAACATATGAACTATGAAGAGTTTAGGCACCGCAATGCCATGGACTAGATTCCTGACCAAGGCAATCCATCCAGATGGGACTAAGATAGACTAAAGCTTTCAACCTCTCTAGCTACCATCAGACTTACTTGCTAACCATCAAACCAGGGATCCAAGTGTGTATCTGAGGTCAGATCTCTATGACCAACACCACCCTCCCTACCTTGGTATCTAGACATCAACACAGTTTTGGGCTAATGTCCTCCCAAACAATGTGTCTCACACACAAAGCCTCAACAAATCTCTTCCAAACTTTTATCATCATCAACAAGATCAGCAATATCTACTAAACCAAGCATGTTTCTAAGATATTCAAATTTCTTATTAGGAAGAGACTTTGTTAGTATATCAGCTCCGTAATTATCGGTCAAGACATATAGCTTCACAATCGCATCCCGCACCAAGTTCCTAATGTAGTGGAACTTATTGTTGATATGCTTCGTCCTAGCATGAAACACGAAATCTTTAGACATCTTGATGCAACGTTGATTATCACAGTCTATCACAATAGGATCCAGAGGCTTTTCGAACAAATCTGTCAGAAGCTTCCTCAACCATACAGCCTCCTTTCCTACTCACATGCAGCCACATACTCTGCTTTAGCACTACTCAAAGCAACGGGATCCTGCTTTCTACTAATCCATGAGATCATGGCAGATCCCAAACTAAAGCATCCACTTGTAGTGCTTCTTCCATCAGTCTCACTGCCACCCCAATCAGAATTTGTGAAGCCAATCAGCTTGACTTCCTTGCTATCGTACTTTAGGCAGTGATGTATGGTGCCACGAAGATATCTCAATATATGCTTGGCAGCTATCTAGTGATCATGACGAGGCTCCAGCTGAAACTGACCAAGAATGTTCACAGCAAAACGTATATCTGGCCTAATAATTACCAGATACATCAGAGAACCCACCAACTTACAATAGCAGGTAAGATCTATGAGACTTGAGTCAGAGCTCCTCAACTTCTTCAGATTGGTGATCAGAGGAGTTGTCATGGGCTTGGAATCCATCATTCCAAATTTCTGCAACAACTTAATGATATACTTTCCTTGCCCCAAATATATCTCCCTGGGCTTCTGCCATACTTCCAGACCTAGGTATTAGTGCATCAGTCCCAAATCCTTCATCTTAAATTCGACTACCAGCATCTTCTTGCATTCTTGTATCCTTCGCTCCACAACTGTAATGAATAGATCATCCATATATAGTAGAATAATGACTAGCTCATTATCCACAACCTTGATGTAGAGATTTGGATCAGTAGTACTTTTCACGAACCCAATTCTTAGAAGGTATGCATCCATTCTTGCATACATTACCCTAGGAGCTTGCTTCAAACCATATAGGGCCTTCTTGAGCCTACAAACATGAGTGTCCTTGCTATTTACTTCAAGGCCTTCGGGTTGTTCAATGTATACTTCTTCATCGATGGTCCCATTCAAAAATGTTGTCTTTACATATAAGTTGCAAGAAATGTTGAAATGTTTCGGAGTTTCCGAAACGGCTATGTTTAGAAATATCACCTCCCAAAAATGGAAATGTCAGTCGAACGTTGGCTGCAACGCCATATATATATATATATATATATATATATATATAAGTGAATAACATATTATCTTGCAAGAAAAAAGGGAATAAGACCTATAGATGACAATTTAGAAGGAAAACCAAATCTATATTAACTCTCATAGATGATTACATAATGGTCAAGTTTCAGTCAAGTTTAGAGTTTTGCGTACGGGTACGTCTCAAAACGTTTGGTTCTTAGAAGTTTTGTGCAACATAGGTTTACATCCATTTGATGGATATTCCATCCCATTGTAGCATCCAATGAAACAAAAGATCTAATGGTAGTATACCTAGCGGTGGGTGCAAAGGTTTCTTCATAATATATGCCTTCCTTTTGAGAGAAACCCCTTGCAACAAATCTACCTTTGTATTTGTCTATACTTCCATCAACAGTGTGCTTGATCTTGTAGATCCATTTGGAGGTGACAACCAATTTGTCACTAAATCTAGGGATTTCCCAAACCCAATTCTTCATGATGGATTGATATTCTTTCTACATTGCTTTCTTCCATACTTCAAATGTAGATGGTTCAACTTCGATCAGTTTTGTCATATATGCAACATATCCAGAATATATTTTTGGCTATGTTGCACAGGTTTACGAACCCGGGGGTGGGGTTCTCGAACCTGTCCTGGGTCTTCGTCCCCAAGTACCGGATTCAGGTACCGGTGCTTCTAAGAAGAACCCATAAGAACTGGATTCTTCTATGAAGAACCTGGTTCTCCATTAAAAAAAATTGGGTTCTTTTGTCTTGACAGGTACGGAGAACCCTGATGATGGGTACTTGGAACCCCAAAATCAGGTTCTTTAGGGTTCCTTTTAGTTTTTATTTTAATTTTTTTATAAATTTAATGGGCTTCCCCTAATATTCCAAGTAGCTAGTTCTTCATCTTGCGAGAGGAATTGGAGTACTTATGCCTTTATCCATTTGGTAAAGGGAAATAGGTTGGGCTCAAAGAAGGCATAGAACTTAGTGTACATTCATAGCACAATTCGTCTCATATCTCAAAAAGACTCTGGGTACAAGGAGGGTCTTTCAAGAGATAGGACCAATACACAGTGATGTTGATGACATGGCTTGAGAAAGCCATTGTTCACTATTAGCTATTTTTATTTTAGTATTTTGAAATTTCCTAGTTCTTGTTTGGAGATGACTTAAGGCTAATTTTGAATGTAGTATGACAATGGACATATATCATGATTCTTAATAATATGTGAACTCCAATTTGCACTTGATATCAAACTAGAAAATTTGAAATTCCATTGTGAATGTTCAATGTTCAATGATGTGCATGTTTAAATATATAAAGTTTAAATCATAAATATTTTAGTTTTCTTGTTAACAGTTGAAAAATATACAAATTCATATATATTATAATTTATAAAATATAATATTTATATTATATATATATAAAATTATAATATACCCCCGACGAACCCAAGCACCTTATTTCCAAAAATGACGTACCCATCCCTGTCCCCGAACCTACGTTTCCTGGCAACATAGATTTTCAGTGTTTTCTTTCTCTAAAGGTTCCTTTCACAGCTTCATGTCCTTCAACATCTTCAAGAGTAGCTTTTAACCAATTTGGCCTCTTCCTAGTGTTCGGTATGATCACAGGTTGAATAGGCTCACTTGGTCCTTCATCTTCTTCTTGAATTATAGAGAAATTGTCGTGGTGCACTTCTTCTTCTTCGAATATTCGTATATCTTCTTCATCGGAATCAATAGGGATATCTTTGGATTTATTGTAGGCATGATTTTCATCAAATATAACGTCCCTGCTTACTCCAATATGTCTTCCTTCCTTGATGTAGATTCTATATGCTTTTGAGGAGAGACTATAGCCAACAAAGATCCCTTTGATGCTAGCAGAATCTAACTTCTTTCGTTTGTCCTTTGGAACGTGGATATAGAAAGGACTCCCAAAGATTTCGAGATGGTCCACACTTGGCTTCTTCCCTGTGAATGCTTCCTCGAGTGTCATATTCTCAAGAATTCTATGAGAACTTCTATTTTGAATATATATTATTGTCATTGTTGCTTCTCCCCATAGAAATTTTGGTAAGTCTTAATCAAGGAGCATTATTTGTATACCTTCTTCAATTGTCCTATTCTTTCTTTCAGTCACTCCATTTTGTCCGGGATAGTAGGGAACAATGAGCTCCTTCTTAATTCATGCTTCTTTACAATATGCAATCAATTCTTTAGAAGTGTATTCCCCACCATTGTCGGATCTCATAGTCTTTATTTTTCTTTTGGTTAGGTTTCCACTTCATATCTAAACTCCTTGAATTTCTCAAATACTTCATCCTTTTTCTTGAGAAGGTAGAGCCATGTCTTTCTAGAGTGATCATCATTGAATGTTACATAGTAAAGATGACCTCCAAGTGATTTTTCAGACATAGGCCCACACAAATCAGAATGAATGAGGTCTAATATTTCTTTACACCTTGTTTCACTATTTGTAAATGGTTTTCTTGTATGTTCACCCAAAGAACATCCCTTGCAAACTCCTTCACAATCTTCTTTGATATTGGGGATGCCATGAACCAGTTGATTAAGAGTGGAAATGACCTTGTAGTGTAGATGACCATATCTTCTATGCCATAGCTCAATGGGATTGATTTCCATATGAACTAGAGCTTGAGGAGATGGTGTTATGACTCTATATAAGCTTCCTTCATGAACTCCAATAACCCTAGCTTTATCAATACTTGAATCTCTTCCCCAAACCAAAGCCTTTCCATCAACAAAAGCAATTATATCCCCTTTATCTTCTAAGCAAGAAATTGAAAGCAAATTCTTTTTCAAACCTGGAACATATAGTATATTGTTGATATGTAGCTTAGCTCCATTTTCTAGCTTCAAAGATGTTGATCCCAAGCCTCTAACAACATAGCTTTTGTTGTCTCCCAATTCCACTGCATAAGAAGATGGTTCATTTGATAGAGTGTGAAGTTGTTTACTCTCCCCTATCATATGCCTTGATGCTCCCTTGTCAATAATCCATGCATTATCATCATTAAGTGAACTTGCAAGTGTAGCTAAGAACCCTTGACTTTTGACCTTGTTGAATAATAGTAGAAGATTTTCTTGATCCAACTTCCTGCAGTGTTGAATCCCATTCTCATATAGCTTATCATAGAGGGAGCAACCATTTCCTTTGAGCCAACAGAGTAATATTCAATCTTCCTTGACCTTAGCTCTGGTACCATGTTGAGAAATCAATGTTAGTAGAGTTAGGGTTAGATTTCTCTTTTTTGATAATTACTTGTGAAATAAGAAGCCTTCTTTTACTTCTTTGTTATATTATCTTTCATCAAGCAATTACCAAATTATGTGTGTATGAAGATCACAAAAACACAAGACACAAGATGTAGGCACTCTGCCAAGGCAAAACCCCTATCTAGGGGAAAACCTAGTCAAAATCTCTTCCTTCAATAGTTTTCTTGAGATAATCCAAGACTTTTCAACCTAGACACAGACCTCCTCCAACCACCAAATCAGCCTCTCCTTCCAGCAACTTCGACCTAGATCTTTGACCTTGCAGCAACAGCACTTTGACCCAACAAATCCAGAATTTCGACCTTCCAGGGTCATATGTCACACGGTTCGAGTTCAGCAACGATTAAGTTCGATTCGAATTTGAATCTTCTGATGAGGTTCAACATTAAGTTCGACTACACATATATTTCAATATATATATATATATATATATATATATATATGACATAAAATAATAAAAGATCAAAATCAATCAATAAACCTATATGAGTAGCAGTGAGCACCCACGAGCCACAAATCACGACCACTATTCAGGTTTGACGTTAAGTTCAACTAGACATATATTTCAATCTATATATATATATATGACATAAAATAATAAAAGATCAAAATCAATCAATAAACCTATATGAGTAGCAGTGAGCACCCACAAGCCACAAATCACGACCACTATTCACTTCACACTCCAGGCGGCGAGGACAAGCAACATGTAGAAATTGAATTCAGGAAATTGCAAAGAATACAACATGCAGTAGCAACACTGAGCACAATAGAACGAGTACACTCAGACTGAAGTTGGCTTGTGAAAATCTATGACAGCCATAGTAAATAAAGCCAAACCAATGGCCACAGCGGGAAACTAACTGGCAAGAAGCAAAACAAGAGAAAACCATGTGTTTCCCGTGGTTTTTCTCATAAACCTTAAAACAACTAACAAAAATAGCCCGAACCCTAACCTCGAATGCCAAAAAAATAAAAAATAAAATTATAAAATTCGCCTTTAGGTTCGTCTCTAGGTTTGCCTTTAGGTTCGAATTCGTTGAGGTTCGAATTTGAGGTTCAACTATCAAGTTCGTCGAACCTAAACAAATTTCAAAAAAAATTGGGTTTGCCGAATTTCGAACCTCAAGGTTCAAATTCGGTGAACCCTGTGACATAGCTTCCAGCAGCAGAATCTTTGACCCAACACTTTCAGAATTTCGACCCTTCCAGCAGTAAAACTTCGATCCAGCAATTAGCACAGTAACTTCGCATAAGAGAGAGAAAGAGATAGCCCAAAACCTTCGACGTTGATCCTTCCACCACTTCTTCTCTTCTTGGAATTTCGCACTTTTTCTGCCTCCTTCACTAGGATATCGAACTTGTGAGAGATATGCCTCCAAATGAATTTGAATTGCTTGTATATATAGGCTTTAGGTGAGGTCGAATTGCTCAGTTTGATCCGACTTGGTGTGGAGGTGTCAAATTGTTAAGTTATGGTATGTTCTATGCCTATAACAATTTAGTTCTTTTTCTTATTATATTCCACCGATTAGCAATCACATGTACATAAAGTAAAGTGCAGATAGAACATTAAACGATCGACAGAAAACAAGCCAAGACAAAGAGACACAAGATGTGGCGGCTAGCCAGGGACAAACCCCACAATGTGTGGGGAAACCCTTTGATCAAATCTTCTTTTATCTTCAATAATTCAGCAAAGAAAAATAGTACAATAAATCTGATTCATATCAGCAGTAGCAAACCCTAAATAGCATCAACATTACCGGCTTTATTATCAAACTAGGGCAGACGATATCTCACAAATCGACCGTCGGATTGACTTCATTCCACCACCAAAAGTTTCGGCTTCCAGAGGAGGTTTAGATGAACCTACAGCGCAGTTCCAAAGAGGAGATATTCTAGGCCAAGCAAGTCAATCTTTACTTCTGCAGTTGCAGCTTCAGTTTCAGCAGTTTCCAGCTTCAAACTAGGGCAGTCGATATCTTGCAAACCATTCATCGGATTGACTTCATTCTACCACCAGAAGTTACAGCTTTCAGAAGAGGTTCGGATGAACCTACAGCGCAGTTCCAAAGAGGAGATCTTCTAGGCCACACAAGTCAATCTTTACTTCTGTAGTTGCAGCTTCAGTTTCAGTAGTTTCCGGCTTCAAACTAGGGCAGTCAATATCTTGCAAACCGTTCATCGGATTGACTTCATTCCACCACCAGAAGTTGCGGCTTTCAGAGGAGGTTCAGATGAACCTATAGCGCAGTTCCAAAGAGGAGATCTTCTAGGCCACGCAAGTCAATCTTTACTTCGGTAGTTGCAGCTTCAGTTTCAGCGGTTTCCGGCTTCAAACTAGGGCAGTCGATATCTTGCAAACCGTTCATCGGATTGACTTCATTCCACCACCAGAAGTTGCGGCTTTCAGAGGAGGTTCAGATGAACCTACAGCACAGTTCCAAAGAGGAGACCTTCTAGGCCACGCAAGTCAATCTTTACTTCTGCAGTTGTAGCTTCAAATTCAGCAGCTTCCAGCTTCACATGTGTGAGAGAGAGAGACCCATTTCAGTGCAGTAGAGAAGAGACTCATATCTGCGCAGTAGAGAGAGAGAGATGTGATGAGATGAGTGAGTCCAAATGAGAGAAAGTCCTCTTATATTTATACACAACGTTGGTGGGTGAATAGATGCGACTATTGGGCTTCTGAGCCTACATGAGTTGTAGGTCGGCTTGATAATAATTCCATAATCAAAATAAATTCATATCTCCATGAATACTTATCGGAATCGGATGATCTTTATATCAATCCTACACCTTTCGACGAGAGGAATCTAATAAAAATATTATCAGCCATGAATAAGATGACCCACATGAAGTTTTGCCCTGGTTGCAATTTTAACACTGTCTCTGCGTGAGCCCTGGCTGGCTCTGCGTGAACCCTTGGCTGGTTCTGCGTTCCTCTCTCCGGCTACTGCGCTGATCCTCCTTGTGCTATCTCTGCCTCTCTGCTTCTGTATTCACTGCCCCTCAGCTGCAACTCTGATCACTCTCTAAACTTTCTCAGCAAACCCAACCCTAGAAAGTTGAAATCTTGATCTCTTGGTGTGTTCTCGAAGTGACCCTCAACCCTCCTCTTATACTTTTCTCGTTGACAAATCAACAGCTGAGATTAAGTCCCTAATCAACGGCTAAGATTAGACATGGCTTGATCCATGACTTTTGGACCATTTTAACACAGTGTTATATTAATTCACATTAATATTTTATTTTCCCGAAGTTTAGACTTAGGGACTACATTAAAAATATTAATTATTTTAATATCTCCCAAACTGTTTAGAATCTGCCCAATATTAATTATTTTAATATCTCCCAAACTGTTTAGAATCTGCACAAACCCTTTCTGGGTATTGGAGATCTCATGTGCCTTAGCCTCTCCACCAATTTTTGTGGCTAGAGCACATCCGATGCTACCCCAAATCAACAAAAGGCATGACCAACCATTCGAAAAGGCCCTCCTTGGATTTGAAGACAACCTTCCACACATCAGAGGGTTCGATTTGTACTTGGTGATAATCAGACTTCAAGTCAATCATGCTGAAATATTTAGCCCCCTTGAGTTGGTCCAAAAGGTCATCAATTTGTGGGATTGGATACCTATTCTAGATAGTGATCTTATTTAGCGCTCGATAGTCAATGCAGAGCCTCTAGGTTTTATCCTTCTTCTGATGTGCCCTTTCTGCAACAACACATGAATCTACCTATTGATATCATCATTCTGCGGAAGAGAGCGTTGGTAGATTGGTCCATTAGGCAGCGACATGCCTGGGGTCAAATCGATGGAGTGCTTGACTCGACAGTGTAGGGGTATGTGGGTGAAGTGGAGATGTCCTTGTACTTCTCCACGACCTTGTTCTACTGCTGCCGTGTGGAGGAGCCCTGTCTAGAGACTTTGGGTGTGGCCACAATCTTCCTCTTTCTTTGAGGGCGAATCATAAGGAAGACATTTCCCAGTCTGGGAAATGATCTTACTACATTGTTTAGCAGAGATCAAAGAAAATGTGGTAGGCGACGCTACCTTTGGCATCTTGTACAATTTCTGACCCAAAGTAATAAAACAAAATGAGGTTTGGATTCATATACAACATGACGCTTCCATAGGTATGGCTGACCTAGTAAAACATCATAGACTTCCAAAGGGGCAACATCACACAATACCTCATCTGCAAAGGGCTTGATGCTATAAGGTAGGCGACACTACTCGCTGGAGCCACCTGATGGTGTACAACTATGGGTGCGGTGTTGTTGGCAACTTCAATCTCTTAACGAACTTGACTAAGATCAGGTTCTTCTGGTTTCCACTGTCAACAATGAACTGCACTGGTGAACCCTTTACCCATATCTGTGAGTGGAAGAGGCACTCCCCCTCCTCTAGATCCTTAGGTTCCGCCTTTTGGAGCTTGGTGGTGGCTACTGTCGTAGTGGGTTCTGCGTCATTGATCTACTTTCCCTTGTTGGGTTCCAACTCAAAATCAAAGCATGCATCCATCTCTAAGTCTTTTAGCTCGATTTCCAGTGCCTGTTTTGCACGACATTTGTTTGTGTTGTGAGTGGGAGTTCTATGGAACTCACACCACTTGCCAGTGTACTTCTTCGCCTTCCCATTATTTTTGGTTTGCGGCTTCGAGAAGTTGTCTTGGGGGGTTGCTGTTTGGCTTTGCCCTTTTGCTCTGTGGCTTGGGGACGCCCTCTGGTTTGGGTTCACAGTTCCAAAGTCTTGCTTCTTTTGTTTGAACTTTTTCTCAATCTTATCAGCATATCGGTATGCTGCACTAAGTGAGGAGATGTCTAGGAATTCCATTTCCTCCTAAATGTATTTGTGCAAACATCCGCGATACTTGAGCACTAGATGTTTCTCCGAATCCTTGATACTCAACTTTGTGTGCAAGGTATGGAAAAGATTCGTCAGCTCATGCACATCTTGATCCCTTTACTGTCGCAACGTAGTCCATTGTATGTACTTGTAGTCATAGCTCCCGACCAAGTAATATTGTTCCTTGATGGTGTCTCGGAAAGAATTCCAAGTGGGTGCGGCTGAAAACAGTGAGGGTTCCCTCTCGTCCTTCCAACATATCTAACCATTTATCTACGACATCTGCATCTATCTGGCCTTCAAATATGGGAATGTCAAAGTTGACTTTTACCTTAAAGGGAGTGACACCTCCAGAGTGGTTGCCGGATGAAGATGCGTTCCCTGTGGGCATCCACCGAAGGATCTGGGAAGAATTTGGGCAATGTTGTCCATCATCGTGTTCCTTTGTTGCTCGAGGGTTTCTTTGAGCAATATTTCGAAAGGATCTCCTGCTCCCTCGTCTTTCTTTTCTTCTGCCATGGGAGGCCGTTAGGGTCGGTGATGATGGTCTTGCAAAGGTTCAACCAGTTTGAGCCCTAATTGCTTATATCCCGACCTCGTTGGGGCTATGCACAAAAAGACAAAGAAAGAACAGACTGCTCTGATACCACTGATCCAGACTTATGCAAGAACACAACATAATACAAATATAAACATAAACACAGGGGTGCAGTGGAAATAAATCTTCATTTCATTAATATGAAAGAATTGAAAAGATGCTTACATATAGAATGGAAATAGACTAGCTCGGGCGATGGTCTCTTATCTCTAAGAAGAAATGTGGCAGTTACATGCCTCTGAACTGTGTTACAATGAGGCTCCAATGCCTATTTATTATTGAAAAACAATGGAAAACCCTAAACATCCAAAAACCTAACCCTAAGATATGAAGCACCAAAAGTCTGTGGGCCCGGTTGGGTAAATTGGTACATCATCTTCCTGGGGTTGTAACTTTGGTATATGATCTCTATTTGATGCGTACGATACATTGTTAGAAAGATCTATCCGAGGACTACAACTTTCAATTGCAAACATTAGTCGAAGACTCACGGTTGCCCGTTTTCCAAAAAAACATCTTTTAGGGCCTCAAAACGACTTCGGAAGTTCAAAACCCGAAAACTGCCAAAAATAGTAAATTGTGCTACAATTAAAGAAACTGAAAGAAACAATGGTGTGGGTCCAAGTGGAATAGGTGGGTGGCCACCAATATCCACTTGGATCAGCTTTGGACTTATACTAGGTAGATATGCATATTTGTAGTTATTCTAGTAGTTTTTGCAACAATGAGCAATGCTATTTTATTATGCATCTTTGATGGAAAAACTTCAATAGGGAGAGGGCATGTTTTTTACCTCATCGCAATATCCTTATTGGGCATTATACTCTATACATGAGCTATTTTGTATGTGTGGTCATGTTTTTGTGACAGTCGTGGATATTTATTGTATCATATTTCAATATTCGTGGAAGGCCAGTTTTATGTAATAAGGGCTTGAGCACTTTTATTAGTAACTCAAGTTTTAGTTTAGGGTTTTTACTCCCTTTTGGTAGAAATAAGAGTTTTTGCTTCTTTTCTGTTATCTCTTATCCTTTTATTGATACAATCCACTATTCTACTAGAGAAGTCTTCATCCATTACTTGGATTTGCGAGTGTCCACTGTTGGGTGGGTAGATGCCCCCACTATTTTCTTTTGACTTTTTTTTTGTTCGTTTGTGTTGGAAATATCCCCTATGAAAACTCCAGGGTTCTCCCTCCCATTTTGAGGATGGTACCTAGTGTTTAACAGGTGTAGTGTGCCTGACCCCTGTGGAAATTAAACCAGGGACCTGCACTGTGGACTAGACCATTGACAATGTCTAAGAAATAGTGGCACCAGCAGATTGAGCTTAGGTTTAACATTTTAAGCTTTCTATATCTGGGACTCTTCATTTGTTGTTTTAATTACATCAATAGTTGCAATAATGGTTTTTGAGGGTTGTAAATTTGTCCTTAAATCACAGTTGAGAACTTATAATGGATGTTTGATGTTTGGGGGTAGGTTTTTTGATATGTTGGTGGCTAGGGATTTTTGAGATGAGTTATTTTAGACTTTCCCACTCTCTTGGCCATCTTATTATATTAATTACTCTTTGCATCAAGAGTTAGGAATGAAAATAAAGAGAGTCCAAAACAAAGATAAGAAGTGGGGGCACTTGGACACCCAATTGTGAATTGCACCTGCCAAGTAGAGCAATAGAGGAAGGCTTATCTGATAAATTGATCAATAACTTGATTCTATTAATGAACTGATAAGAGATTAACGAGGGGAGAATCCTTATTGATACTGTAAGGGAGTAAAACCCTAACTTAGAAGCTTAAATCACTAATAAAATTGATATGGCTTGTATTACATAAAATTGGACTTTTACAAATTCTGAAATACAATATTGTAAAGGTTTGTGACTAGAACATTATTACAAAATCTATTTATGAGCATATATACAGAATAACTCATGTACATAGTCTAATGCCCAATAAAAATATCATGGTGAGATACACAACAGACTCTATGATATGCTGGCTGGAATGGAATGATATATAAATTAGATATCAGAGTACCAGGAACCCACAAGAGTCCCTTTAACCATATTCCGATAGATTTCTACATGCATAAAGAATGCCACCTTTCCAACTTAACAATTCTCCATTTTGCATTTATAACAAGGAATGTTCCCTGTTGCTAAATTCCATAGTTTGAACTTTGAAGTCTTCATATCCATTTCTTACACTATGCTCAATCAGCTAATTCACCATTTACATTTGGCTATAATACATTCCAAGCATATGTTCTTTTTATTTGGCTGTCTATTATTGATGGTACACAGGGCTAAGCTTTAATTCGGTTTCCAGTGCTAAAAAAGAAATATATACATGAAACATACTCTCTATCATGTAATTTTCCCTTTCTGTTTGGAATCTGGATATCTATCCATGGATGGTGCACTGCATTAAATTCTAACATGGTATCTTTATTTCAATCACCCCTTTTGAGGTAAATTATGGATCTCTAATCAAAATGATAGTTTTGGACACTGCATGCAATGTAACGCCCTCCCTTTAATATCCTGTTCAAACTTTGTTCAATATATCCATAACTATGAAGATGTTTTCTTTGGTTGATATATCCATAACTATGGAGATGATTTCTTCTAGTCCAGCTTGAATAAAATTTGTTATCACATTTTATATATCCATTTGAGCATGTCTCCAATGGTTGGAGTAATTCTGGAGGCTATTAATGCTATGTCTGAATATTCATCTTTTTGGGAACTCTGACATTGAGCAATGAAATTCTATTGTATCTTTCTTCAAGGGTTTTAATGTAAAATATTGATTTGCCTTTAAGAGCTTTTAGAAAATTGAAATTCCTTTAAAGGTTACATGATCTTTCTCGATGTTTATATATCTGTTGCTTCTTGTTGTGTCTCCTTGTTCTGCTAGTTGAAATTTACCCTGGCATAGTGATAATTATGTATTCTCTGTTCAATTGAACATGCCATGCTATCACTGTACTCTAGTCATCATAAAATGATGTTTAAATGAGATTTCCTTGTTTACAGTGGGTACCAATCTGCAAAATGCAGGAAAGTGCATGGGGTTTTTCCTGTGAAGTTTTCTTGAAAAAAATATTGCATATTTGCTAGTAATTTTGTCAATCATGAAATTTTTAATTTTCTCACGATTGAGCATCATCTGGTGAATTTGTTGCAGGACAAGGCTCCTTATATAGAGGAACTAGAAGAGCAAATGCAGAGGCTACATGAAGAGCGTGCAACAGCAATAGTAGAAAGACGGGCAGCTGATGATGCTGATGAAATGACAGAAGTAGAAGCCGCAATCAATGCAGCCAAGTTGGTTCTTAGTAAAGGTGCTGGTACAGCCACTGCTGCTGCAGCTGCTGCAGCAGCACAAGCTGCTGCTGCAGCTGCAAGAGAGGGATCAAATTTACCACCTCAGTTAGATGAGTTTGGTCGTGATGTGAACTTACAGAAGCGAACAGATTTGAAGCGAAGGGATGAAGCTCGGAAGCAGAGAAGATCTCGTTCTTCTTCAAAGAAAGCTGCATCTTTTGCTTCCAATGGCAATGCTAACCAACATATAGAGGGGGAATCTAGCAGTGATGAAAGTGATAGTGACTGTAGGGCTTATCAGTCTAGTCGAGATGAGTTGTTACAGACAGCTGATCAAATTTTTAGTGATGCAGCTGAAGAATTCTCAAAACTTTCTCTCGTCAAAGAAAGATTTGAGGGATGGAAGAAGCTCTTCTCCTCAACTTATCGTGATGCTTATATGTCTTTGAGTGCACCTGCAATTTTCTCCCCATATGTACGGTTGGAACTCCTAAAGTGGGATCCACTATATGAAGATGCGGATTTGAATAATATGCAATGGTATGTGACTTCCTGCTTTGCATTGTTGAGTCTAGACTTTAAATGTTTTTTCTAATGGTTAAATAGTACCTGTTCTAGTAGATAAAAGGTGAGCTTGTTTTAATATATTTCTGTCTTATATTACTGATACAGTGGGAGGTTTGCCATCCAGGCATACTCTGCTTTTTGATTATGGTATGCCAGAAAATGCCAGCGATTTTGAACCAGACGATGCTGATGCAGACCTTGTTCCAGGACTTGTGGAGAAGGTTGCATTACCAATTTTGCATCATGAAGTTGCACATTGCTGGGATAGGTTGAGTACAAAAGGGACCAAAAATGCAGTTTCTGCAGTACAAGTAATTCTGACCTACATTCCTCCATCAAATGAGGCGCTGCAAGAATTGTTGGCAGCAGTTCGTATGCGCTTGGCTGAAGCAGTTGCAGAACTACAGGTGAGGTTCTTACAGATTCATTGAATTCTTTCTCCAATATAATTGACTGTATGGTGTTGAACATCTTAAAAATAGTTCATCAGTAAAGAAGGGAAGCAGAATAAATTGCATAAAACATTGTGTTCCATGTGTATGACTGTAACCCGTTTCAAAGCTTCTTGGAAAGGAATAGTTATCTGGAGGTTAACTTGTTTTATGTTTTAGATGTAGTAAATTCCTTATTTTAGTTTTCCTATTGCGAATCTTAGGTGCCAAATTGGAGCATTCCTGTTATGAATGCTGTATCTCAGGCAGCACGGATTGCTGCATATAAATTTGGTATGTCTGTTCGACTGCTAAAGAACATTGGTTTATGGAAAGGGATCTTGGCAATGCCAGTTTTGGAGCAGCTTGCCCTGGATGAACTTTTATGTGGGAAAGTGCTTCCCCATCTAAGGAACATTGTGCAGAATATTCATGATGCAATTACAAGGACTGAAAGGGTTGTTGCAGCATTATTGGGTGTTTGGACTGGTCCCAATTACTGTGGGGAACTTAGGTATGCTCCTGTTTCTGTTTTTTTTTTTTTGTTTAATTAAATTTTATATTTCAACTTTTTTTTTTTTATTCTATCTAATTGCATTCTTAAATTTGAAAAATAAATTTCATTCTATCTGGTCAAAATCTAGTATTTTTGATCCACTTTGTCAATAATATCGAGTAGGACCCATAAAGATTGATTCTTCAATTTCTCTATCTGAAACCTCTGCTGTTATGGTTCAATTTGGTACAGTTCATTTTCTTCAGGTCCTGCATTGAACGAGGATGGAAGCATATTTAATTATATAGAAGCAATCATTATATGCATATCAATTATATAGTTTACGTTATGATCCTGTTATTATTGTTTGAACAATAATCTTAATTAACTGGAAAAACTTGGGAGTTATATTTATATACTTGAACAATTTTTGACAAAATTAAAGTTTGATAAGTTCGAAAGGCTCTTGCCAAAAAACCTACTTGAATGGATCCTGCTAGGACCAAGTCCTAATTTCTATGTATGTTTAAGACCATAGCATGGAGGATGTGCACTCTTAATCCATTTCCCTTCTTCAACACATTCAGTCACTAAGTTTGAAAAGTATAGTCATAGCTGAAACTGGGGATGTTCATCTACTTTCTTTTTCATAGACTGGACATTAGAGGCCATGGGATCATTTTTGTTGTTGTGATCAATGCTATCTCACTGCATGGGTATAGGTTGTGTTTTGGTCCATGCAGTGACAACAAAAGTAAACTAACACCTATCAATGCTTATGTGCAACATGTTTTGAACACAGGCAAGGGAGCGTGATGTGTAGCTTATTCTATTACTGCAAATATCGCCTAGTAAAGTGCCTGTGTCCTTGAAAGGTTACACATTGGCTTTATGCCTCTCCTGCCAAGTTTATCTACAAAACACAAAAATTACAGTGAAAATAAATAGATTTGAAACATTGAATACTCATGTTGTAGGTAAATTCATGTGAGAGCTATCTTCAAATCACACATTTTCATTGTGCTTGTAGCATCTCTCAAGGACACTGGGAAAACTATACTTGTCTATAATTTTCCAATTCTGACAAGGCCAAAATTTGATTCAGATCATGCTTCTGGCAACTAAAGTAGAAAATGTGACATTGATTGGAACAAGAACCTTCTAGTGAAGGACTTCCACATCTCAATCTTACATATAGGCATAGAGTGTTAGGTATATTTTACATCTTTAAAATTTGAAAGATGCTCTGATCCAATCCATATTGATATCGGATCTAGTCAGTCTAAAAATGCTGCATTTTTCTGCAACTAATGAGCAGCTATAAAAGAATTGAACTAACGGAAGTACATGATGATTGTTGTTTGGGTTAGAATGTAAGCAAACTTTAGCTATTAAAAGAACATATGTATTAAATGGTAGTTTTGCCAACTACCCACAAGGAGCCTTATATACACCTTCCAGGTTATAAAGCCAAAGTAAATCAATATATACCGTGGATGAAATAATAAAAAATGGCAGTTAATCTGTCAGTCTCCTGGAAAGATAAATTTGCAATAATTGGGACATAATCGAAAAAAATCAGCCTATCTTGGTGTGCCTGTAGTGTAAAATGAAATAATTGGGATTATTTTGGAATTTGTTGATTGCATTGGGATTAATCATGTTAATTTTAGGCAACAATGGTATGTTCTATGCTTTAGATCAATTTTACTTCAATTTCTTTATTAGCCCAATATCAATATCCAGATTAGCAATCACATCAACATGATAGTAAAATGCAGATAGAACATAAACATAAACAGTAGAAGACAAGCCAAGGTAAGAGGACACAAGATGTGGCATCAGCTAGGGACAAAACCCAATGTGGGGAAACCCTTGATCAATGCTTCTTTTAGTCTTCAATATTGTAACAGCAGTAAAAGAGCCCTAATCGGAAAAGTCAACGCTGGTCAAGAGGGAAGATTTGACCCTCAACAAAATGGTCAACTTCAGTCAACTTTGGCCTCCAAACAGCAAGATGAATCAGCCCTCAAAACAGCCCAAAACAGTCCAGTCAAACAGCCAACCCTGTGGCCAGCCCTAGCTGCAGTCAACAATGGTCAAAGTCAATGTTTGACCTTGATTTCTGTGCCCATAAATGCGGCCTGCCCAAACAGAAGTATCTCACCCAAAAACGCAGTCAAACAGGTCAACTCTGCTGGTCAACACTTCCTGAAATATGGTCAATGCCCAAAACAGAATTTCATCCTCCTCTCCTTCGCACGTTTGAGAGAGAAAGCTGCACAGAAAAGGCGTACCCAATCAGATGAGAAAAGAGAGACGTGTGAGAATGAGTGTGTCCAAATGGGGCTAAAGCATCATGGTAAAATTGGCAACTAGGGCCAAACTCCATGTGGGTCATTTTATTCATGGCTGATAATATTTTTATTAGATTCCTCTCGTCGAGAGGTGTAGGATTGATCTAAAGATCATCCGATTCCGATAAGTATTTATGGAGATGTGAATTTTCAATTTATTTTGATTATGGAATAATTATCAAGCCTGGAACAGAGAACTTAAGATGCGCAGAAATTAATATATAAATATTTTATTAATAAGATGAAAATTACAGATGATGATATTACAATTGCGGGAGCCTGGCTTATATACTGCCAGGAACACCCTTTGGGGAAAGGGCATGATCTTATGATCGTGCCCTTTCATCTAATTTAACTAATATTTAATAATAACCTAATCTAACTAATTTTTACATAACATTGCCTTCCTCTCGAAAGAATGCTTTGTCCTCAAAGCTTACATAACGACGGATGTTGTTGACAAAATGCTTCATTCTCCCAAGAAGCTTCTTCTTCGCGCAAGTCCTTCCACTTGATCAGATATTCCTTGATAGTACGATATCGAAGCTTTCTTTCTCTAGTAGACAAAATACCTTCTGGTTCTAAAATGACTCTTCCTTCATCATCAAGGGATGGAAGTGTTGTTTGTGCTGTTTGATTGTTACCTAGTGCCCTTTTAAGGCAAGATACGTGGAAGACGTTGTGAACACGACTTGTCTCTGGAAGGCTTAAACCATACGCAACTTGGCTAATCT
>APFE030442666.1:0-31821 GCA_000404065.3 Pinus taeda | reverse complement strand
GTGATTTTATCTTTTAAAGTGTTTATTTATTTTTATAAATTTATTATTTAATTACTTAATTGAACACACACACACACATATATATTTTTATTGTATATTGAAAATTTATTTTATTAGAGAATTTATATTATTTTTTCATTCAAATATTTATATGGAAAATATTTTTTCAATAAACATCAATCTGTATTTTGTTACTTTCATAATAAATCCATTACTTATGTTCACTATTTATGTGAAGTTCCTTTACTTTCACGTGGGATGTATATTTATAATATGTATTGAGATTTAGGGTATAGGTTCGGATAGTTTACTCTATGTTAGGCTAGAGCGGGGTAGGATACGCAAGACTGGGATAGGCTAGGTTAGGCTAGGTTAAGCTAGGCTAGGCCAAGCTAGTTTAGGATAGGCTAAGCTAGTTTAGGCCACGCTAGGCTAGGCTAGTTTAAGTTAGACTAGGCTAGGCTAGGCTAAGATAGGATAGGCTAGGGTAAGCTAGGCTATCTTAGGTTAGGCTCAACCAGTTTAGTCTAGATTAGGCATGTGTTAGGCGAGGTTGGATAATCTAGTTTAGGAAAGGTTATTCTATGCTAGTTTAGGATAAGCTACTAAAGGTTAGGCTAGCGCAGGCTAGGCTAAGGTAGGATAAGGCATGCTAGGATAGGCTTAGCTTAGGTAGGATAGGCTAGGCTTAGGTAGGTTATGCTAGGCTAGGTAGGGTAGAGTAGGCTAGGATAGGCTACGATAGGGTAGGGTATGGCAGGGTATGGTAGGGTAGGGTAGGCTAAGCTACAATAGCGTAGGGTAAGCTAAGCTAGCGTAAGGTAGGGTAGGTTAGGGTAGCATAGGCTAGAGTAGGCTAGATAGGCTTGGGTAGGCTTAGGATTAGGATAGGGTATGGTTATGATCGAGTCAGCTAGGGTAGGCTAGGATTAGGATAGGGTACGCTGGGGCAGGGTAGAATAGGCTAGAGGATGCTGCGGTAGCCTAGGTTAGGCTAGGTTATGCTTGGGTAGGCTAGGTAGGCTAGGGTAAGCTAGGTTATGCTAGGGGAGGTAAGGTAGGCTAGGCTAGGCTATGGTAGACTAGGGTGTGCTAGGTAGGGTAGGCTAGGCTAGGCTAGGCTAGGTTAGGGTAGGATAAGGTATGCTAGCTAGGCTAGGTAGGGTAGGTTATTGTAGGCTAGGTAGGCTAGGTTAGGCTAGGCTAGGTAGCTTTGGCCAGGGTAGCGTAGCATAGGATGAGCCACACTAGGTAGGCTAAGCTACGCTAGGTAGGCTAGGATAGAGTAGGGTAGGGTAGGGTAGACTCGGGTAGGCTAGAGTAGGCTAGGTAGGCTTGGCTAGGCTAGCTGGGCTTGGCTAGGCTAGGTAGATTAGGCTAGGCTAGGGTAGGCTAGGGTAGGCTAGGTTCGGTTAAGCTACGCTAGCCTAGGCTAGGTAGGTTAGGCAATATTAGGGAGGCTAGGCTACGCTAGGCTAGGTAGGCTAGGCTATGCTAGGCTAGGTAAAGTAGGCTAGGGTAGGCTAGAGCGGGCTACGTAGGCTTGGCTAGGCTGGGTGGGCTTGGCTAGCCTAGTGTATGGTAGGCTAGGCTAGGTAGGTTGGGTAGGGTAGGGTAGGGTAAGGTAGGGTAGGTTACGATAGGGTAGGGTAGGTAAGGGTAATGTAGGGTACGGTACACTAGGGTAGGTGAGGCTTGGCTAGGCTAGGCTAGGCTAGGCTAGGCTAGCCTAGGTAAGCTAGGGTAGGCTAACGTAGGTACGGGTAGGCTAGGGTAGGCCAGCTAGGCTATGGTAAGCTAGGGTAGGCTAAGCTCGGCTAGGGTAGGCTAGGCTAGTCTAGGCTACATAAGGTAGGGTAGGGTAGGCTAGGCTAGGGTACATTAGGGTAGGGAAGGATAGGGTAGGCTATGTTAGGATAGGATAGGTTAGGGTATGCTAGTTAGAATAATCTTGGGTAGGTTAGGATTTGCGAGGCTACACTACGCTTAGGTAGGTTAAGATGTGGTAGACTATGATAGGTTAGGCTAGGCTAGGTTACGGTAGAATAAGCTAGGCTAGGGTAGTGTAGGTTAGGCTAGGTTAGGATAGGCTAACATAGGTTAGGGTAGGCTAGGCTAGGATAGGCTAGGCTAGGCTAAGGTAGGCTAGGATAGGCTAGGATGGGGTAGGCTTGGCTTAGGTAGGCGAGGCTAGTCTTAGGATAGCATATGATATGGTAGGCTGGGGTACGCTAGGTTATGCTAGGGTAGGCTAGCGTGGGCTAGGCTATGCTAGGCTATGCAACATGGTAATTTTCTGTAGATTCTCCTTTTCTTCTATTGCAGAAACTTTGGATTCCAACTTAGAAGACAAAGATCTCAAAACCTTTTCAACCACAACAGCCTCATTTATTTCTTCACCCAATGTTTTCATACAATTAACAATCTCATCTATGCGTAGGAAATAGTTAGCCACACTTTCATCATTGTACATTCTAAGATTTTCATATTGAATTCTGAGGGTTTGAAGTTTTTCTCTTTTTACCTGTTCATCTCCTTCATAGCTTAGAACGATCTTGTCCCATATTTTTTTTGCGGTTTTATACTACATAACCTTGACGAATTCTGATTGAGATAGACATCCTAATAGCGTATTGATAGCCTTTTCATTACTTTCAAACTGCTTCTTCTCAGTCGGATCTGTAGGAGTTGCTGATGGAAAAGTGTACCCTGTATCTATGATATCCCAGACTTCCGTACCAAGAGATTGAAGATAGGTTGTAACTCTTACCTTCCAATAAACGAAATTCATCCCATCAAAAATTAGTGGCCTGATTGATGCTTCTCTCTCCTAGTTGCTCATGATGATAGATCTTCCTTCAAGTGGTCAAGCTTCTTTTGAAGGACCCGCTCTGATACCAATTGTTGTAAATAATAATGAGAGGGGGGGGGGGGGGGTGAATCAACTTTATCTAGTCAATTATTTTCTTTTTTCAAACCCAGAACATATACACTACTTCAGTTAGAGAAAACCGTGTATATATGAAACTACATATAAGGAAACCCGCGTATACCATACATACTTATAATTTAAAATATTCTAGAGATGTTGAACATTAATCTGTACATTAGGATCATATAAACAGTAACCAAGAATAGAAAAATAGAGCAGAAGAAAATCACACACAAGAACACAAGATATAAGGTGGAAACCCAATGTGGGTGAAAACCACCTGCTGCAATATGTCTCTCTATTTTCAATTAGAAACTTATTTTTACAATGATTCTGTACTGGTGTATTCCTTTTCCATTACGTAGGCTACTACCTGCAGAGAGCTACAACCCTCTCTCGTTTTCCAGCTTCTCCTGGAAGGGAGCTACAACGCCCCTAGTTCTTGTACTAGTTGAGATACTAGTACGCAAGATGCTACCTGCAGAAGACTAGAACCTTCTCTTCCTTCCAGGGAACACGTTTCATAAATTTCCAGACTGGATCAACAAATAACATCAAAACATCAAGAATTTTTGCATCAACCAATCACCTTTTCACCAATCAAAACTGAATAAAAATAAACACTTCTCTAAGGACTGTACCCAGATCATAATAACAGTAATCACTCCCCACTTCTGAACCCAGAACAGTGTAGCAGTAAACAAAAGCAGCTAGAACATAAATCAAGAGATGTACGCTACTTCACTATTCATAAACTTGTGCACAGATCTATAAATTCATTCTTTCTAACATTCAGATATTAGTTAACCTAGATTATTAGATTTATAGATTAAGTGTGCGCCACATATCACAAATCAAAATCACATAGAGATACCACTATTCCAGCCTTAGGATTTTGACCCATCAATAGAACGTATCCTTCTCCTGGCGCTCAGGTTCCTTCTTCATTCAGATCTAGATCTGCACCATAACCCAATCACAGTATTCTAGATCTAGCACTTTATCATATATTTAATAATTCAAAAGATGCCTTGCTAAATGATCTCCTTCCTCTTTTATAACCTTAGGCCTTTCACAATACCACGGACCAAAAACCATAACAATTCAATACCATGGACCCAATACTTGGGATCAACACTTTTGGATGCAAAACCATAGGATCAAAGACTGTCGGACTAATACCATGAACCAACCATAAGATTTCCCATGTGCGTGCGCTTTTCTCTACATGAAAGTGCGTGAACTTTTCTCTCCATGAAAGTGCGTGAACTTTTCTCTTCATGAAAGGAAATTTTCTCTCCATGAAAGTGCATGAACTTTTATCTCCGTGAAAGGAACGTTTCTCTTCATGAAAGTGCGTGAACGTTTCTCTGCATGAAAGGAACTTTTCTCTGCATGAAAGTGAGTGAAATTTTCTCTACATGAAAGGAAGTTGTTTCTGCATGAAAGTGCGTGAACTTTTCTCTACGTGAAAGTTCGTGAACCAGAAAATAACTTTGTTGCACTATAATTTATCATCTGAGATGAGTGGGTTGCCATCAAGTACAAAATATGTATCATAATGCCAACAACCTTTTCTTCTCATGCTAAGAAAAGAAATAATTCAGGGACTAAATCAAGAAGAAAGGTTGGACCTAAGGGTGGAATAAAAGGATGATGTTACATTTGCAATAAAGTAGGTCACTATACAATGGAATGCCCTGATAGAAAGGACTCTCACCGAGATGATGATCAAAATCCCTCCCATGGAAATCAAAGGAATGACAAATTCAATAGAAAAGGTAAGAGGAGAGCTAGGAATCAAGGAAGATGACAACCATTCAAGAAGGCAAGAAATTCCAGGATGTATTAAATGCATCTGATCTCAAAAAGAACTTGGTATCCATCTCGAAAATGGAATACAAAGGCTACAAGATAACCTTCAGCGATGGCAAGGTACGTATATGAAAAAATAATGTTAAAGATGCTTTCACTCTTGGGTTCTGAGTTGATTCTTTATATAAAGTCGGTGGAAGTCCACTAGGTGTCATGTCTTGTGACACAACTCTTCAATCCAAACTTTGGCATCAAAGTTTTGCCCACCTTCATTATAAACCTCTACTCGGTGTAAGACAAATGGTGATGAGGATGCCTGAATTCTGAGTAGAGAAGGAAGGTGTATGTCGAGGATGTGCTAAAGGACAGCTCAAAAGGGGACCATTCCCCTCAAGCCAAAGCAAGACCTACGATATATTAGAGTTGGTTCATTCAGGCATATTTGAGGCTGGCATTAATAGGAGACTACTACACCACATACTCTTGAGCAGAATGGTGCGGCGGAAAGGAAGAACCGTACGATTGTGGAATATGTCTCTATGGGTAGATGATGTAACAATGCCTAATGTGGAGGAAGTCATGGATCCTATTTATCCACCTGAGCCTTCCTCTTCTAGGAATAGGCCTTAATGGCTTAGGCGAATACTTGATTATGCTGAAGGACATGCTGCACCTCGAGGAACCTTCTGTGAAAGTAAGAAACCTAACAGGTATTAGTGATACCTAGCCATCATGAGCATGATCATACAAAATGAGCCTTCATCATTCTCAGATGTCGTTAAGCATCAAGTATGGAGGGATGCTATGATCGAAGAATATAACTCTATTATGAAGAATGGTGTATGGGAAGTAGTTCCCAGACCCCAGGACAAGACAATTGTTACTTCCAAATGGCTTTACAAGATAAAGCATGCAACAGATGGAAGTATGGAAAAGTATAAGGCTCATTTTGTTGCTTGTGGTTTCTCCTAGAAGGAAGGCATAGACTATGATGAGATATTTGCACCTGTTGCCAGATATAAAACCATCCGCGCGATCATAGCCCCTGCCACTTCACAAGGATGGAACCTACATCAAATGGATGCCAAGACTGCGTTCTTGCATGGTTTGATCAAAGAAGAGGACTACGTGGAGAAACTAGAAGGATTTGAGATTTATGATCGAAAATATCATGTACGTAGGTTGAAGAAGGCTCTCTATGGGTTGAAGCAAGTACCCTGAGCATGGTATGAGAGGATCGATAGCTACTTGATGAAGCTGGGATTCATTAGAAGTGAAGCCGATCCTAACATTTTCTTGAAGGTTGAAGATGAAAAACCTCTCATACTGGTGCTATATGTGAGTGACCTCTTTCTAATAGATGCAGACCCTCTCATTCTCAAATGTAAGAGGGATTTGGTTTCTAAATTTGAAATGGAGGACCTAGGACTGATGCACTACTTCCTAGGACTTGAAGCATGGCAGAAGCCAGGGGAAACTTTCCTATCTCAAGGAAAATATGTGGTGAATATATTGGAAAGATCCGGTATGATGGACTGCAAGCTTGTGACTACCTCGAGGATCTTAAATTTCAGAAGTTATATGGTAGTGATGTCAGACCAGATTTGGGAAATGCCTCTAAGTTTCAAAAACTCATTCGCATTGATGTTCTTGGTGAACCTCCGTCCGAACATATGTTTTGCAGTTAGCATTTTGAACTCATATTTGGTTGAGCCTCACTAGATTGGTGCCAAGAATCTTTTCAGATGTCTTCAGGACACAATCTCTCATGGATTTAGATACACTGCTGGAAATATGAAACTACATGATTATTCGAATGGTGATTAGGCAGGTAGTGTGGAGGATCACTAGAGCACTTTTAGTGCTATTTCTCCTTGGATTCTGCTTCGATATAATGGATGAGCAGGAAGCAGAAGTCAATTTCGATGAGCACCTTCGACACCAGATACATATCTACGAGTATGATCTCGTATGAAGTTTCTTGGTTGGGGAAGCTCTTTAGTGAGTTGTTTGAACACATACCACTGTGATTATCTGTAACAACTAGAGGTGGGATTCGATGACTGAGGAATCTCATATTCATCAATTGCTCCAATAGATATAAATCATCTGGGATATGGTAAGTCGATGAGCAAGGAGGTTCCATCGCATTAAGATGATGTACATGCCGATACACCTTGTCAAAGGCCCGAGGAAATATCTAATCTGTGATTTTCCCAAATGACTTGGAGTCATCAAGAACCCTTGTACAGTGTCCTGTATGTTGCATACATTGAGCTTTGGGAGATCTAAGGGCTTTCAGTTCTTATTGGAGCAACATACGACAACTGGGTGACTCACCCTCCCATGGTGGTGTGCATTAGAACAAGATGATTCGCTCTCTTGTGGGACAAGAAGATTCGCTCTCTTGTGGAAAATAATGATTCACTCTCTTATGTAGTAGGATGATTAGTTCCCATGTGAGGCCTGGATTGATGTGTTCTCCATGGCAATTGTAGCAGGATTGATATGTTCTCCTGTGAGGCCTAGATTGATTTTTTCTCCATGGTGATTGTAGCAGGATTGATGTGTTCTCCTGTGAGGCCTAGATTGATCTGATCTCCATGGTGATTGTAGTAGGATAGATGTGTTCTCATGTGAGGCCTGGATTGATGTGTTCTCCATGGCAATTGTAGCAGGATTGATGTGTTCTCCTATGAGCCCTGGATTGATGTGTTCTCCATGGTGATTGTAGAGAGATTGATGTGTTATCCTGTGAGGACGTGATTGATTAGTTCTCCTGTCGAGTCATCCAACCCATGCAATCTAGGACTCATGGGAAGTACCTATCATCTGATCAATGAGAAGGGAAATGAAGTTAGGGACCTTATTAGTACCGATGGATGCATCATTGTATCTACTGTACTCGATATGCTAGGATGACCTCCATTGATCTGGGATAAATAATACTAGTATGGAACCAGTGGAAGGAGTGGTATATTCTATGACACTGACTTTGGGTGAGTTGTTATTGGTCTAGGACCAGTGGTACACACTCTGAGACTGACTTTGAGTAAGTGGAGGATGTTACTGGTCTAGGACCAGTCGTAGGAGTTGTACTCACTATGATGTTGACTTCAGGTTGGTTGAGACTGGTCTGGGACCAATGGTACATACTCTGAGACTGACTTTGAGTCAGTATGATACATCCTCAATCATTTCTTCTTCTTCATAATTCAGACAAAAGCAAGGCAGAACAAAACAAAGCAAAGCAGAGAAAAAAAAGAGCAGAGAAGTACATATTAGTACAGGGCAAAACAAGACAAAGCAGAATAGGAAGAATAGAGCAGAGAACGGTAAGGGTTAGGCTGTATAGGGGAGTGCATTTGATGGATGAATAGTAGCAGCTGACAAACAAATTGCAAATGAAGTTCTCCCTAGTTGAGAGGGAGTGTTAAAATTTGCAACTAGGGCCAAAATTCATGTGGGTCATCTTATTCATGGCTGATAATATGTTCATTAGATTCCTCTCATACAGAGGTGTAGTATTGATCTAAATATCATCTAATTCTGATAAGTATTCATGGAGATATGAATATATTTTGATTATAGAATTATTATCAAGCCGACCTACAACTCATGTAGGCTCAGAAGCCCAACAGTCGCATATATTCAAACATCAACAGTTGTGTATAAATATAGGAGGAATTTTCATCATTTTCACTCACTCATCTCATCACATCTCTCTCTCTCTACTGTGCAGAAAAGAGTCTCTTCTCTACTGCACGGAAAAGGGTCTCTCTCTAACACATTTGAAGCTGGAAGCTGCTGAAACTGAAGTTGCAACTGCAGATCCAAATTTTGACCAGTGTGGACCATGAAACCTCCACTTTTAATCCATTGTAGGTTCATCTGAACCTCCTCTAAATTTTTCAACTTTTGGTGGTGGAATCAAGTCGATCCGACGGATGGTTTGCGAGATATCAACTGCCCTAGTTTGAAGGAAGCTGCTGAAACTGAAGCTGCAACTATAGAAGTGAAGTTTGACCTATTTGGAGTAGAAGATCTCCTCATCTGAACTAAGATGAAGGTTCATCTGAACCTCCTCAGAAGGCTGCAACATTTGGTGGTGGAATCAAGCCGATCCAAGAGTCGGCTTGTGAGATATCGACTGCCCTAATTTTGATGATGAAGCTGCTAATGTTGATGCTACTGATCTAGGGTTTGCTACTACTAATATAAATCATGTTTATTGTACTATTTCTCTCTACTAAATTATTGAAGATAAAAGAAGATTTGATCAAAGGGTTTCCCCACACATTGTGGGCTTTGTCCCTGGTTAGCCACCACATCTTGTGTCTCTTGTCCTGGCCTGTTTTCTGTCGATAGTTTAATGTTCTATCTACACTTCACTTTATCTACATGTGATTTCTAATCTATGGAATATCATAAGAAAAATAAGTAAACTGTTATAAGCATAGAACATACCATAACTTAACATTTATTTACATAAAAATGATAAGATTTTGTTAAGATAGTTTAAGAACACATAGAATCTAAGCAGCTATATTAATAGTTGTAATAAATCTTGTTTTTTTTTCATATTTAGAAGTATGCCCTAAGTGGTGAAAACATTGTTCCTTTGAAGTAAAATCAATTCGTGTTTATTATTTTGGCCCATATTATGTAATCAATCGGATAGAACTGAAATATACCCCATTGTAGTTTATATCTCAAATTCATCCCTATGACTAAAATTTCACAAGAAATAAGTTAAAGGAACCTCAAATTCGAGGTGAAAATTTTGAATTTGTCTGATTGTGGCAATTCTCGAAATTTGATCACTTTCTTCTACTTCCTTTATCTCTATTCACCATTAAATGTAAGTGTTGAAGCATACAAATGAAACAAATTTGACCTACTTAAAACCCACAATTCTCTTTGCATTTCTATGTGTGGTTTATGAGATATTATTCCTACATCCTCTTTCCATAGCATATAAATGGAAGAAAATTTTATTTATATTCCATCCTCTTAATGATATACTTTGTTCTTTGAGTCTCCAACATCCCTCATCTCCTTAAGCTTTAACTAAATTTGAGTATATGAACTTGCATGTGGTTGAAAGAGAATCATTTAGTATTATACTCTCCTTCATGGGGTTGACTCCACAAGCTTTTGTAAACATTTTATTTCTGCTATTAGTCTTTTTTTTTTTTGCATTTTTTTTATTTCTACTATTAGCATATTATTATTTGTCCCATGTATAAGATGTAAATAGATTACAATGAGGTGGACTAATATTCTAAACCAATGTGTTGATTTTTTGTTAACCAACCCAATAAATATCATATCTCACTAGAAATGGACCCAAATCCTTTGTTTTTCCAATTAATAGGGTCATAGGTTTGTCTTAAAATATGGAAATAAAGAGAATGACTAAGGTTAAGGAGGCATGCTCTACTAGGAAAGTCTCAAACTAGGAATTCATGTAACCTTTCTTCTAAAATGTGTAGACCCACCCTTTTCTTTGACCATTTTAATTTAATTATATGTCTTAAATCCAATTACCATAGTTAAAGATATTATCTACTACAATCTCTTTGAATGGGTCTAAAATATATTCACCCTCTTGGTGAAACAACTAACAATTGTCTGTCATCCTCATCCAAAATGGGATTAAAATCCTCAAAAATGATTTGATATTCTTATCAGAACGTCCCCTCCTGCCCTCCCATTACCAATAACCCTTTTTCATTTTCATCCAAAATGAGATCGAATTCCTCAACAATGATTCAATATTCTTATCAAACTTCCTCCAATGAGAATTTCAAAGAGTCCCAACATGCCCTTTTTTCCCTATTATAGTATGGAGATTAGAATTTAGTTATTTGGACCGTATAATCTATTCACTCAACAACAAAAACCATAATCATCTAGTGGGTGGGTTTAATCACATGTACCTTCTGAAACATTGTAAGATCCCATGTAGGACCTTTGAATATTTTGACAGATTTTCCAAACTTGAATTTTTTTGGGATCCTCATCATAAGCTCATAAAAATTTCAGATTTATTTCCCATTGCATTTTCACTATTTTTCTCTTGTTGTCTAGTCTATTTAATGAATTTTCACCCTTGATTCACTCTACAACCCTATACCTTGAATAAAATCTCCATGTCCCTCCTTATCATTAGAAGTTGAGTTGGCCCATATTTATGGGGTCCCTGAGGGACTTTTATAAGAGACACTTCAATTTTTCTTGTGAGGGATTATTATGAACCATCCTTCCAACCATCAAGGTTCTCATCAGTGTTCAACCTTATTGAATATTTTTATTGCTATAATTTATTTTTTCCATGAGTTTGGACTTGATTCTATAGATATATTAGAGTGCCTTACATTAGCATTTCTTCTTTGATTTTGAGAAGGGGTTGGAGGTTCCGTTTCTGTTGCATACACCCTTAAGATTTTCTAAACCCAAAATAGTGAATCTATTCGTAGTTCCATGATTTGATAATTTCCCCTTTTCCTTTTTTGTTACTATGAATTTTTTTATTTGACAGCCATTTGTCCTGAGAGTGAAGATCTTATGTTTCACTATCTCTTTCACCTAGGAGAGTTTCTCAAACATCAAGAAGTAGTCCTAGGAAAAATTTCCATTCTATGAAAAAAATTGCACTGAAACAATCATTGTTCGTAGTCCATTTTTTAAGGTGAATATAGACATAAATTGGAGTTTGAACACATCGAGGAGGCCCTTATACAAGTTAATTACTATATATAAGCCATAAAAAGAATATTTTTCACCTTATTGAATGCCATGTATCTATCTACCTAAATATTTACTCATCATTTCCAAAGTTTCCAAGTTTGGTAGATTGAGAAGTGAGAAGGGATGCTAGACCCACATAGAGGTACTAATTGGAACCTCCCATTTTGGGCTGAAACCTAGCAATCGAAAATTCAAATAAATGCCACAAAAGCTTCAAATAAAGGGTCCATTTCATAAAAAAGAATGATTTTCCTCAGAACTAGAAGTGAAATGCATAATAGAATTTTTTATAGAAATAAAAGAAGGCATTAGCATTCAAATGGTGTGTCCAACTCTTATTGATCCAATCCTCTAAATTTCTAGTATTGGTTAATATCCTTGTAAATTACACAACCAAAGCATGGTACAAATAATGAAAATCCCTCCTCTTCAAGTTATTAGAGGGGATTATAAAATTGTGCATATCTTTCATTCAATTGACAAACCTTCTCTTAAAGTTTGTTAGATCATTTTTAGATTTCTTAGTGACTACAATGGTCATTTTTTTAAAACACTATTAAGTTAGCCTCAAAGCACTAATGTAACCAAGAAGTAGAACCACTAGAAAGCATGGGCAAAGCCAAAATTCACTTTGATTAGAAAAACAAGAAAAACTCACCACTTACACTATACTTTTATTTCTACTCGGTGTGATTTAATACAAATAAACTTTACTCTCAAACAAATTAGCTTCCATATAATTCTATTTATTTAAGAAATAATGGTAAAACTAATTTCAATAAGTGAAATAATTATAAATCCATCATTTGTGCACTTCACCATTAGAGTATTTAGGCAATTTGATAAAAGTAGTACACACATTTCTTGCAAGCTAAAAATCATTATTCAAGGCTTAATGAAAATTCCATTTCCATAGAAATGGGGTGATAAGTTTTCCAACACTTGATCAACATAATCTTTCAAATTTTATTATTAATATGATAACATTTCATAGATATTAAAAAAAAATACATTTCATCATTTTATTTTCCTTTTATTCTGTATTTATCCTCATCAAATATCTAAAAACTTTGTAACCAATTGTTTGATGTCTTTTGAAATCAATTTTCACTAACGTTATAAATCCCTTATTTGATTATTTTCATTTTTTTTTTCAATGATGGTTGGTAATTTCTAATGAAATCTCTTTTTCCACTATGACATTTTTAAAAACTATTTTTCTTAAATAGAAATTTGGTGGAGCTATTACCAAGATATGTGAAAACACTACATCCCACACTATGGAGACGTCTACCCCTTGAGTTGCATCACAATGATTTTAAATTTATAGGAAAGTGAGTTTCAGATGTTAAGGAACTTTCCCACAATTTTAGCATGCATCCTCTTCACCACTAGTACTTGCACTTTCTATAATCTCTTTAAAGAATAATGGGTTTAGGGAATGCATAAATTTTAGTAAACTAGATACAAATATTCTACTTTTCAGTAATATTCATCATGGAATGCATATGCATTTTGATTCACCATCACATTTAATTTATTTGTAAAGATTTATTTATTCACATACACACAACATGCTCCATAGAAAAAACATACATATTGTTGAAAAGCTCCAATGAATCCAATTTTTGACATTAAAACTAAAGCCACGAAATATTAAAAAAATCTAAATTAAAAAAATAAGCAAATAAATTGTTCATAAAATATTCGATGTTATGTATTGATTATGTGGTTTTCTTTGCAACAAAGTGCTCTTTAACATCTCTATATTGCTTGCACTAGCATTCCATTTAAATATTATTAAATTTTAATTGGGAACATTTTAATGTATTGTGGAATTAGTTTCAATAGAAATAATAGGATTTGTTTGAGCTTCCCAACAATGTTTACTTTCTCATAAGTCACCCACCCTCCTAATCCTTAGGACATATTATGTGGACATATGTCAACAATAAACATGATGATAAGTAATGTTTGTGGCTTGGAATACTTTCTAAGTATAAAATTTCTTCTCTAATGTTTTATCTCACAATAGTTGTAAATTTTGGTTTAGGGTAGCATATACATCCCAACTTACCATGATCATTATGCCAATGTAGGTGCCAACAATGCTACCGACACTCCTACTAAAATATTAATTGGTTGTAAGATGAATTTGTATTCTTTTCTTGGACCCCCTCATCTTCACTCTAGGGTGGAGATTTCAAGTGGATAGTGTGGATATTAAACAATTATCTCCCCTCTCCAACTTTATTATAAACATTATTTTAGTTATAAAGTAGTTTTTCAAGCATTGTAATCAATTTTTCACAAAATCCTCTCTAACAATGTTATTTCATTTTGTTGACGAGTAGAAGGAAAAATGGAAATAAGATACAAAAGGCCAAATTAATGTAAAATAAATAGATATCAAGAAAGCATTGTGCAAAACATAAAATATTTAATTATCATGTGAATAAGAAGTGATAAACATAATGAAGTAGTTTTAGAGATATAGGTTGAACACATAAAGTGGTGAAAATGGACTATTTTATTTCATGCACAAAACATGAAAATAAAGTACAAACAATATCAACATTATACAAGGAAAGAGTGTCAAAACAAGACAATAAAAGCCATTTTTTAGATGCATATTCCAAAATAAACCCAATATATCAAAAATAATGAGGAGTTACATATAAACAAGCCAAGTTCAATAAACAAAACTCTAATATAATGCTAATATCACCTATCATTCTAAAGAGTCCACTAGGAAAAAATGTATAAAATATTTACCTCAATGTTCAATCTTGCTAAATTAGAAAGTTGTGAAAAGCATTTGTGCACACCCACACACACAAACACACGCACACACACACACACACACACACACACACACACACACACAAACACACACACACACACACACACATATATATATATATATCATGTGTGGAAGTAAGAATGAGAATATGTCAAAGGCCAAATTGACATAAATTAAATAGATAAAAGGATAACATTTTGTAAACATAAAATGTTTAATTCTCATGTGACTAACAAGTGAATAATAGAAAGTTGGAGTTGTAAGATAAATAGGTCAAAATGGAAAAGTTGTTGAAAATGATGTTTTATTTTATGTGAAAAAACATGAAAATAAGGTACAAGAATGTTAAGAATAGATAAGAAAAGAGAGAGACAAAAGAAGAAAAGAACATTCATTTTTAAACTGCATATATGTCAAAATAAACGCAACATATAAAAAAGAATGAAAAATTAAATATAAAGGCCTCAAGGTAAATTCATTACAACATTAATACATTGATAAGGCCTCCATATCTTGTGAATGTGAGACTTGAAAAGGTTATGGGATTAATGGTGAAAAAATGATTATCTTTGTATGTCATAAGTTCAAATAAAAAAATGGAGTTGGTATGTACTTTTTAATACACTAAGAAATCAAATCAACGTGCATAGGGGGGAACCTTGTTAGAAATAATAGTGTCTCATACATCAATTTGTTGTCTCAAAAGGTCAATCAGCTTAAGTAGTTCTAACAAGGTCCATAAGGCTTACACCTAAACTTTTTTCTCCTCAATATTTAATGGATCTCAATTAAAATGGCTATATGATACTAATAAGAGTGCCTTATTAAAAAACATATATAAAAAAATTACTATATTATCATATACAAATATATATAATTTTAGTAATTTTATACATAACGAATTGCTTCCCCATTTATATCTTGTAGTTTTTCATTTATTCATATTTATATTCCTCTTTATTTTTAGAGTGCTTTCCTATTGGTTTACTGATCTCATTGTACTTTAATTTTGTTGCATATTTGCAAGGTAGACTACCTTATTTATGAATTTTATCCTTCTACTTCATCATTAATTCTCTCAATAATGTCTACTTATTTTCAGCATCTCTTCCACATCACTAAATCGCATGGCACTAACTATGTATAAAGGTCTATGCTCTCAATCAAGGATTTTGGTACATTGTCAACCAAAACACATCAAATTGATTTTTTCTAGGTAATGTTCTTGTATGTAATTCCATGTAATTATATAGAAATGATACAATGTGATCCTTGAGAGATGCTACAACCACATATTTGCTTGGGTTTAAAGAAAAAATTCTTCTTACCATACTTGAAAAGAAACAAAGGCTACTAAAACCCACATCAGTGATGTAATTATACGACCTCTAAGGATATCCACATTGAGATGTAACCTTATTAATTTTTAATCTCTTTCTACATTAATTTTGGTAAGGGGTTTTGCATTTTTAAAAGGAAAAACTTCTTGTTTTCTTAGTTTTATTCTTCTACTTCCTCTCTCTAGTTTTATCAAGAATTTGTACTTAGTTTGACAATCTCTTTCACATTAGGAATTTTCATTGTACCATCAATATTTAAATGGTTTACTCTTAATAAAGAATTCGTATATATTCTTAGTGAAGAAAAGTTAAATTGATTTTCCATGGGAAACATTTTTCCTAGATACTTCCACACAAATATGTACACATAGTACAATGGCATCCTCAAAGGAGGCTACAACCTCAAAGGTAATAGTTCTTCTTTACATAGGTCAAAAGAGACAAGGTACTGCAACCTGTTCTAGTGCTTTATTCCAAACTTTCTCCAAAGCTACCACAAACAAGAAAAAATTAAATAGAAATAATCATCTCTACAATAAAAGAGCTACAACTAAAATTATTTTCCTCTCCTCCCTATCAAAGTGTAAAAATTTCATTGTCAAGCTTGATTAGACTCCATGGATTTATCCCCTAAGGTCTAATACCAAACTATATGCTTTATAGTCATTCCTATTAAGGTAGGCCCCAAAATACATTCTTCCAAAGAATTTTTCCATTTTTTCCTAATTTTTAGTGATATGTGAGTTAACTAGCTAGACTCCATTGATTTTCCAACTAAGGGCTAACAAACCAAGTACTCTATATAATTAGATTTACTAAGTCTAAAACCAAGTCAATATTTTACCCAATTCATGGCTTCTATATTTGTCATGATTTTTTGGATTTTTATACCAATAGAGTTTTAAAAGGCTAGAAACAACATTGCAATGCCTAAAGGGAAAATTCCCTTTAAATCTCTATATTGGGCTCACTCAAGCCAAAGCTCCCCCAAGCAAGGGTATGCCTACTTTTAATGATCAAAATGTTCATTGTCAAGGATGATCACCTGCGACCTAATAACATACCATGTACTATGAGTCCTTCCTATGTAGGTGGATGACAAAAATATTTTCCCAAAGAAGTTTTCCATTTTTGTCTAAATTTTAGTGATTTAAGAGTTTACTGTCCAAGTTATCCAAACTCCATGGACATTTCAGCGTAGGCCTAACAAAAGGAGTACTCTATATAATTAGCACTACTAAGTCCCAAACTAACTCTAACATTTCACCCAATTATTAATGTCTATGTTTGTGAGAATTTCTAGATATATGTACAAACAGTTCTTAAAAGAGTAAAAAACTCTAATGACTAAAGGGGAAATCCTCTTTAAGCCTCTCTATGGGAGTCACCAGAGCTAAAGCTTCCCCAACCAAGGGTATGTCTAGCTTTTAGTCATCAAAATGTCTGTTGTCAAGTCTAATCAAACTCCACGGATCTATTAGCCAAGGCCTAATAACAAATTATGTGCTTCTCAATCCTTACTTTTTAGGTGGGTGACAATAACCATCTCCCAAACAAAATTTCCATAATTTTTAGTGACCTGAGAATTCATTACCTTGATCGATTTGCTATCAAACCAATTACTCTACATAATTAGCTTTACTAAGTCCCAAACCAAGTCCAAAATTTTACCCAATTCATGGCTTCTATGGTTATCATGCTTTTAGAATGTCTGTCCCAATACACTTTAATAAAAGTAACAGAAAAAATCTAATGACTAAAGGGAAAAGCCCCTTTAAGCCTCTCTATGGGAGTCGGGGAGCTAGAACTCACGAAGCAAGGGCACATGGATGAGTATGATCTCTTCCACATAAAGGAATCTAGTTAAAGCTAAAATTTGGTGCCAAATCCATTATGTCTCCACTCACACAAGGTGCTTCACTTTATCTAATATAAAACTAACAATGAAAAAACACACTAAATTGGTTATTAATTTGTAAGGGGACCTAGAAATCCCCAAGCAAGGGCATGAACCATTATGATCTCTCCGACATAAGGGAATGTAAGAAGTATGTTGAAAGCCAAATTTCGGTTCCAATTCAATTATCTCCCCATTCACACAAGGTACTTCATTTTGATCTAATATATAACTAACAATCAAAAAACAAACTAGTTTGGTTATTAATTTATAGGGTTACAATAAAAGGTATCAAAGGATGATTATTTTCATATATAAGTAAAAATCGCATCATGCACAAGTAATCTAAAGACTATTTTTTCAAACTTGTTTGGAATGGTGCATAGTACGAGCTCAATAACGTAATATAACATATAAATCTACACTCATTACAAGATGGCCTATATTCAATATATAGAGGACGGAAAATTGTGTTTCCAAAATATATTTCTATTAAGAAGGATGTATAGATAAATAATCACTTCATCAAATCCATAATGACTTCATTTTTAATCACTACTTTTACATCAAATAAATGGGCAACTATAACCTCTCAACATTGTTACAACAATAATATACAAACTATGTGTCTGGCCTGAATAAATTGGTGGGTGTCAACCTTGTTTTCCTATCCATCAATTGATAAGAGTGATTTTTCTCTACAGATAAAATAACTATCTAGAAAAATTAATGACAAAATTAAGCACAATAATTTGAATTGAATGTAGTGGAACTTGAAAAAGTATTCGTGTTTTTCACAAAAGAGTGTGGCTCCTAAAACAAAATATAAAATTGTATCAAAAGCTTAGAAGAGACCAATCATAGAATTGAATGAGAAGCTTAGAAGAAACCAATCAATATATAGACAATGATATAGATATAATATATAAGCTAAGAGGAAACAAACTCTTCATAAAACTATTCAAACTAAAAACTTTTGAAAAGTTTCTTATTTTAAAACAAAACAAAAAATATAAAATATATTAACCTTATTTATATTTTAATATGTTTAAAAAAATATTTATGATATAAAATAGAATTGATTTATTATTATAAAAAAATATAATTAACTTAAAATGGCATATAAATATTTTATAAATATTTAATTATTTCATATTCCAAAATTTATCTATAACTTTAATTATAATAAATACTTAAATATCATTAATTATTATTTTACATTAAGCAATCCTAAATAACAGCTTATTAAGTGTGACAGAATCAAGAAACTAAATTTTAAATCAAAACATTTATTTTTTTTAAATCCTAATTAAAAAAGTTATGCTTACCAAGAACTATATGACCCATGGAACTATTAAAAATGGAAATGACAGTGCATCTCTAAATGCGGAACTCTTCTACAAAATTTAAAGCTAAGGAGGGGAAACTCAACTCTATCAGATTCAAAAATTCATTATCTATATCTTCATTTTTATGGTTTTCTATCTCTATTTTGAAACCTAGATGATGAGCCAACAATATTAACTTCAATATTGCTGTTTTCTTACTTCATTTTTTAGATTCAAATAAATAACTTAAAATGTGGTGATCTCTTATTTATTTTCTTCTTTATTTATGTGGTGATCTTTAGTTTTTTTAGTTTCAATTTTGACCCATACATTTTAATTATTTGATTTTACCAATATAAAATTATTTTAAGTTTCATATTTTATATATTTTTATAATAAAATAATTATAAACAATGTTTTATATTTAAATAATTATAAATTTCTGCCTCGTATTACGTTTTAGAAATCACATATTAATATAATCAGATGCAAACTAACAATACTTTAATTTCGACAGGATAGTAGACGATGAAGCCCATTTCCACAAGTCGATGTAAAATTATTTCTAAACCCGCCTTCGAAACTCCATTACCTTCTACAAGAAAGAGGCCAAGTCACATCCATTCTAAAACTGTCTTGGAAACTCCATTACCTTCTACAAGAGGCCAAAATTGCCTTGGAAACTCCATTACCTTATGCAAGAGGCCAAGTCACATTAGAGGGAAAATTGTTAGAAATTTCATAAATGAGAACGGTGTAATAGATAACTGTGGAAACCAGATCTTTTATCAGAGAAAATGTTTATCAAACCCGGTTCCAAAATGGCGGTCTCATCACATAATGAGAGAAAACCGCTAAAGCCGAACAATATATTAAAAACCTTCTAGTAGATTTGGTTGCTGCAACAGGAAAATAATTTGCCTCTGGATCGACAGAAAGCCGTTCTTTCTTCCATATGTCAGTGTGAGGTACAATGAGAGGTGGCCTATCCATGGCTCAACTTGTCGATTCCGAAGAGGTAAATTGTAGGTTAGAGACACCAGTTTTTAAGGATATACCTACAAACCCTACCCACAAAGATTCCAAGGCAAATCAGAGTGAATGGAGGCTGTGTTAGCTGAAACCTTGACAAAATCCCTTTCGCCTTTCCTCTCTGCATAATGACGTCGTCCCTGGTATACACGCCTCCAAATTTATTAGAATCTCATACTCTGAATCAACTGGCATGTCGCGTTCAACCCAAACTGAAGGAGCTACTACCTTTCGACCTGCATCGCCATTTTTCTTTGTCGGGCAGAACTTGATATATTTCGCGGCATAAACCAGTTCTCGCTTATGCCATTAAATTCAGTTGAATACGCGTATTATCATCTCACAATATGCAATTACCGCCGCGAGTTAACCGCCTTGGATATGCGGTTATCGTCAATAGGTATGCCATTATCACTATTGACGCGAATTATCACCTGATCCCACACAATATTCGAGTGCTTATCACCAGTGGTTATGCGAATTATCGTGTGTAATCTGAATTATCACCAGTAATCGTTCGATACGCGCATTATAACCGCAGAATATTCGCATCACTAAGCTGATATGCCAGTTATCCCCACCAGATAGGCGCGTTATTCAGTGATACGCGGTTATCACTGTATGATATGATGATCATTACACTGATATCCGACATGTCTTTACCGTTTATCCCTGTATTTCAGCCGGACATACTAGTAATCGCCATGGAATATGCAGATTAATTCTCGTTATGCGAGTTCTCACATTAGTTACGCGAATTATCTTGCTTCGGTACGCGACTTATATTCTGATACGCTAATTATCATCGGATATGCGAATTATCAGCCGATCTGCGGCTTATCAGCATCGAATATGCGAATTATCAGTTTTTAAGCGGGTTATCGCAGCCAGATCTGCAGACCATTACGCTGATGAGCAAGTTATCTCTGTTGTTTATGCGGGCGATCGAATCTGTGACTAATCACCGTCGAATATGCCAGTTATTTTCACCTGTAGCGAGCTACCCCACTGGATATGCGGATGGGAAGTCTTAGCCATTTATGCGAGTGATCCGCTCCCCTGATTCGCTTGGTCGCGTCCTGGTTTGCCAGGTAGGTACGATAGAATTTTCTCCCTTCAGAATTTGTCCGTTCGGATTTTGTTCATGGTTAAGTCATATAGGAGTTGACTGACCCCATTCTTTCTCTTCCTGAGCGAGAGGTCGAATCTTCCAGTAAGAGAAGTTCACGGTCGATTGGACGAAGTCGCTACGGCGTGAAGAAAGAGATCAATCCCACTTTCATTATTTCCCACCTTTTTGGTGCATTGGTGGCCCCGGGACGAGAGACCTCCAATTCCTCACCGAGAGCCTTAGACATTTACCTCGTTACTCCATGGATCCCGGCAACCCTTATCTGGATTTGGATTTGAAGATTCACCTTTCCGGGCAACCAATAAATCCTATGCTATTCGACCATCAATGAATAGAATTTATTGGTTGCCATACCTTTTGGCTACAATGACCATGCGTGTTGCTTCATGAGCATTCGTTTCCTATCGCCTCATATTTCCGAGCAGGTGAAAGCTAGAGGGACTCAGAGGAATCTGCAATAGACCCACCCAACTCTCGAGCGTGTCTTTTCACCGTATCGAGTTCATAATCTCATTAAGTACTTCACTGGTGATCTTTTTCAATCCAACAAACCAAGCTTGTGTTTTCAACTTATCTAGTATATTATCTCATTAAGTACTTCATTGCTGATCTTTTTCAATCCAACAAACCGTACACTATTTGAATTTTAAATTTCCCCATTTTAAATTTGAAATTGCCCACCCATCCGCTCACTCTGCGTTATTTTGATTTCATCATGATTAAACCCTAAATCTGAGTGTTGGAGGAGCGATAAGGGCACCATGGCAGAAGAAGCCTAGAGGACACCAAGCGGTTCAACATATTGTCGAAAGAGGTTGGCGTCCCTCTAGTCGCGTTTTTGCTCAATGGCAGTAACAGGTACGATGAGTATGAGATTTCTGACCACCTCAGAAGGTTCAGCACGTCACCCTTCTGCGCGTGGTGGTTCACGAATATTTGAACGAGAGTCTCACAGAATCACTGGTTTGTGACATAGAGGAGTTGCACGAACTTGACGCGCTTTCTCCAAAATTAGTGAAGGAAGTGACGACCACTTTGGCAGAAAGCTATCCTTAACTCAAAGATGACAAAGACATTGACGTCGCGAAGATTAAGTCATCAGATCTGTTTCATGAGATCCTGTACTCTCATGGAAGATATTTGTTGCACGTAAACTTATTAGTATTTGCTGAAAATCCTACCCAGATTATTATCTTTCATTTACTTCGTGCGAACTAGTGTGGGGTTTTTCGAAATCTAAATTTTGTAAACTTTGGGGAGTACACAATCCTTATCGAATTAAAATGGTATCGTGGATGTGTATAGATAGTTTATAATTTTATGGCATGCCTCCTTTATTCATAAAATAATGCGTAAAGTTGAAGAAATGCATGTGCCACACAATACACAAATACAAATTGATAGATTTATATAAAATTATTTTTTGTATAAATTTATCAATTAAAAAATACAATAACTTTTCATTTTGGTATGATTTCACCTTAACAAATCACTGTGACTTTTGAAATAGTTTTGGTTTGATTCGATTCAATGCAGGAAACCTTATAATCTATAATTTCCGTAGTTTCAAACTTTGGACTTCAAATTCTCTACACTTTTGGAAGTGTGTTGGATAAATATTCCAACAAGTTTGCACTTCTAAAAAGAGTATTGTCTCACATTGAATATGACTTGACTTTGTAACTTAGTGAAATTTCCCAGATTTGTTTAAGCTATCATAGTTTTTTTAAAATTTCTATTTTTAAAGTTGAAATTTGATATATAAACAATTTTATACATATGAATTGAAATAGGTCAAATGATTCAAAATCTTTTCCTTAAGAGATAAAATAAATAATTGCACACTATTTCAAACATTTTTTCCAATCTATGATTCGATAATGAGTTTAAACTTATAATAATAATAATTATTTTATTATAAATAATATTTATTCCATTTTTCATTTTTCATTTAAATTAATTTAATATTTATTTATGGTTAAATAAATATAAAATTTTATAATATACTAATTTATATAATTATATTATTTTTCAACAACATTATACAAATTGTTATTATAATAATTTAATTATTATATTAAAAAATAATGTTACTATTATTATTAAAATTTTAAAAATTATATTGTTGTTAACTTAATTATTATATATTAAAAAATTACATTATTGTCAATTTATTATTATATATTAAAGGAATAACATTATTTTCAATTTAATTACTATATCATAAAAGATAAATTTTATTATTATTATTGAAACTATTTATAAATATTAATTATAATTTAATACCATTTTTTATTACATATATAATGATGGAAGTTGAGCAAATCAAATTCTCAGATGACCTATATGAGGGTTGAAAAAATTGGGCCTAGAAAGAGAAAGTCAAAACACACCTACCATCTTCTCAACAATAGTCGACTCTATCATATCTCTCACATTCTCCTAGTTTGATTTTATGTTTTCTCTCCACATACACATATCACATGCATGGGCCATCCTCCTATTGTCTCGTTGTTATGAAGACACCCACAACCACCTTTTCTTTGAGGCCATCCTCAACGGTTACGAATCTCTAAGCTTACCACATCTCGACCCCACCATAACTTGGTAAACCTCCATTGAGCTACCCGCTATCTCTCCTTGTGCTATTTATTTTCGCTCAGACCTAATTTCCCTCCGATATTTTACATTAGTCACTTACTATAACATCAACCCTCCATGTACTCACTTTTTGTGCGAACATTTCATGTGTGAAATGTTGTGTGGGTGTATCTCATTCCATTTAAGGGTCATCTCACTACTTGGTAGGAAAAGAACAGAGCTAAGTAAAAAAAGGAATATGTAAAATTCAAAGCAGATTTAGTGTTGGGTGAAGGATTTATGTTGAACGACATCTCAAAAATGGAGGAGATCACTTTGGTTGGTCATTTTGCAAGTAAGAGAATGGTGATGGTTGGTATGAGAAATTGGACGTTGAAGAATATTTCCCCTATACCTAGTTATTCACTACACTTTTTAATTTTGGACAAGGGTTGTATGGGGTGGCTTTTGGATTCAAAGGATGATGGCGAGAAGATCCTTCAACGTCGATGGCATTGGTGCTCATAGGCACTGTTTCTGAAAAGATGGTTATCCAACTTTGATGCTCGCTTGGACCCTCAATGGACAAATGCCAAAAATCTTGGTTGGATCGCAAACCAAAATATTCTATAAATGTTGGGGTATATGGCTAGAAAGAAATGGCACAATCTTTGGAGACCAAGGCCAGTCATCCATCACAATGGATTTTAACACTCTAGCACTACAAGACTCCCTGCCTCGGAAATTGAATGCCCAACATAATTGTTTTCATCATGATATAATCATTTTGAGGGATAAGTGATTTGATGGTGTTTCCCAATAGATTCCCTCCATTGGCAAAATATGTGATCATTTATATCTCTTAGACTCACACTATACCTCCACCTATCGTATTAGTTGGGATACAAAGAACTTTGCTTAGTTATTTTCTTTAAAAATTCTCCTACAATTAAATGAACATTTGTGTATTTCTGACATCAATATATGTAGGGTTTTTATGGCAAGTCCAAATTGATAAATCACACCATTATGTGAGAGTAAATTTTCACAAAATCAATTTAATATCAAATATCAAAAGATTTGCGAGGGTAAATTTTCATAATCAATTTCTCAATTTATTATAGCATATTATGTGAGAACAAAACCAAATTAACACCAAACTAGATAGCAATGAAATGTTTATACATAGTATAAATCGTGCCGCTCAGTAAACTTAAAATTAAAGATCCAGAAAAAGAAACTTGCAACAAAGAAGGAAACAATAAATTGGGTAGAAAAACAAATTTCTAGAGTGAAAAAACAATTAGGTATCCTTTATGATAACAGAAAATAAAAATAAATATGTTATTGTGCTGTTATGAATTTTGATTCGTTCTCTAATTTTAATTTTTTCTTTTCAGCATTTAAGATTAAATTAGCAGTGCGTTAAGAAATTCACTTCCATAAGGTACCGATATAAGACGCCTTAGAATATCCGAGTAAGCATCAATGTTGATCTAGAGTCTAAAGGAGACGTCTCCAATCCTCTGAAAACCTCTGAAACTCTTTTCAAAGCCTTGCTAATTACATGTATAATCCAAATACACATATAGTTAATTATAAAAACAAAACCTATAATTCTAAGGATTTGAAATCCATTCGCGATTTCCATCACTGCAAAATATGCAAAATATACCGTTCAATTTTCATGAACATTTATTAATCAACTCGTTCTCCTAAGTACATCAACATCAATACAATAGATTATATCAAACTACATATAGCAAGGGAATGATTTATGTCACCTTGGGATAATGTCGATTTAATGCACTCACATTGATTTTCTCTGGTCATGGGATGATCATGCATTCGAACCAAATCAATATATGAAAAAGAAAAAGAAAAACGAAAACAAAATTGGGTGCACCGCAAAAACACAGAAACGTACCCATAGTTGTACGAACCAGAACCAAAACTAAGAGATCACATCTAATGGAAATAACAAAAAAGAAGCATGAAGAAAAGAAATGATGCACCCAAGCAAGAACGTGAAATGAAAGAAGAAAATGAATGCGAACATGAAAAATGAAAAGTCGAAAATGAACGCGAACATGAAAATGAAAAGAAGAAAATGAATGCGAGATTGGTGCCAATGGTAAACTAATCAATTGGATTCTGCTTTTAAATTTATCTACCGTTGAACCATAGGAGAGGTTTCTTTTTGCTTTCTTGTAAACTGAAATGGATGTTTGCTTCTTTCTTTTTTGGAAATTGAAATGGAGCGGTACGTTTTAAGATGCCTCTCATAGTGGTAGGTGCGATTGACTCGAATGTTGTGCTGGTTTTGTTTTATTCACAGCGACATAACCGTTTTCCTCCGCATAATCATCATCGTATTTTGAATGAATGATTAGTATCATCATTGCCAATACTTGCTTACGCTGTTTGAATTTAATTATAATGATATTAGGGGGAAGGAAAATTGACTTGGTGTAGTGTTTTATGTTTATGAATTTAAATTTGTAAAAGTGATCTTAATTTCAACGAACTATATTATTTTTAAAAGATTTATTTCATGTTTTGAATTTATTTTGAATTTATTAAAATTATAAATACGGTATAATTTTGAAAAGGTTTTGTTTTTAATAATTTATTATATTTAAGTTTGAAAAAGATTATTAGATTTTAAATTCTTTGAAGGTGAAACATTATTATAATTTCTATATTAAATTAAGATGAATGGGAATGGATGTTTTGGAAAAAATTCATTTTTATTTTTGCTTGTTCTTATTTATGTTTCAATGTGATATATTTTTTATAATATTAAATAGTTTATTTTCATAAAATCTTATTATTAGGTTGGTTTATTCACCATTTTAGGTTCTATTTAACTAAAATTTTCTATGAAGCTTTGAAACTTTATCTTTCTAAATTTTCCTTGAATCCACTCTTTCCTTAATTTTATTCTATTCACTGCTTCCATTTTTTCCTTTCAAAAAAACCAAAACAATTAGTGATGGGTTATGTGTAAATTATAATTGGGTAAAAAACTTACCAGTGCAGTTAGTTGTAAATATGTTACTTTATGATAGTTTTCAAGAGCAAGGAATAGACATCAAGTGAACTTAAGGAAATGAGGCCATATTTCTTTCTTTATGTTTTTATGTTTTATCTCTCTAACTATTTATGACCTCTTAGTTCAGAGTGTTTTTTTTTGCACTTGATCTGCTTATAATGTTGGGGTTGAATATATGTCTATCATTTGAGCTCATTGGATATTGGTCATTCAAAACACTCACTATATAATTCATACCACCCTCATTATTGTAACACATACTTAATGGTAACTACATCTAATCAAGAACTTGAATGTAAATCTCTTAACAACCTATGTATATTTTACACATTTGCAAGCTCGGTGTAAAGATAATTCACCATTTTTTGTTGTCTAAAATATAAGTTTCTTAATAATTTCATGTGCTATAAAATAATTTATTAACCTTGCCAAAATTTTCCAATTTGTATGATTCTAATTCTGTTTGGGTATGAACCTACACATAATGAACCTTTTAAACATCACAAAACCTAAAAGTAGGATTACAACACTAAGAACTATGATTTTATTCACTCATTTTCTATGTCATTAAACCCTCATGTAACATACCCAATCACTTATAATTGCTACATAAAAGATTTTTTACCAATACAACAGTCATAAGAGCAGACATAAGAATTTTTCCCTTGATGAATGTATTAATTATTGTGTAACTAACAGCTTTCATTTATTTATTCCATGATAAAGTCAACTAAGGTAATATAACTACTGAGTTATTACACTAGTGTGACATGTACATATATCCATGGTGGTTTTCTTTATTAATGGTTATGTCCTATGTTGATCAAATATATCTATATATAGTGTGTGTGTGTGTGCATGTGTGCAAGGACACTTTTGTAGGTGCCACTATAATTACTTATCATCACCTTTAATTACCTATACATATATATTTAAGTAGTAACCATTCTAGGCACATATTGACATCAACATTCTTGGGTTATCATACACATTGATATGTAATATATGTTTAATGTTATGATGACATATTGTGAACATTGTATGAAGGATTCTCACTCCATACCATAATAAATTGTTCTTGTGTCGAACCTTTACTAGTTATAATGTAATGTTATGGCTTAAATAATAACCCTCTTTCGACGTTAACTGTAAAATTCTCGAATAAATGCCAGTTGTATGCTGGGATAGGTGTGCCCATTGGAGTCGTTGGATTTCACCACCTAATTAGATGGTGGGCATGCTACTTAGGATAGCTAGGGAAACTACCCAACCTCTCCTCAACTTTGGTGCTCATTCTATTTGATTCTCTGTCGAAGGGTTTCATCTACAACCTCCAGGCTAGGGTTTTATCCTTCATGGCCTTTCTTGTTGTCTACTACTATTTGTTAGTTGGTAATATCCAAAATTTCTTATTAGTGGTATTAATCTTCTTCGGTTCCATCACCGTCTCTGCGAGACTTTCAAATGGAGTTACCATGGTCTCAGTTTTTGGCATGTCTTCATGTCAACAAGTAACTTTAGACTATTATATTGTTTATGTTTCCATACTTTCTAGTTCTTGACAACCAAGATCAGAATGGATTTTCTTTGTTGGAGGTGTACAGCTAATTATTCCTTTTTCAATGAAATGGCCACCAGACTCAGGTAAGCCAAGACAAGTTTTTCCTAAAATTTTGTTTTAGATAATTTAAGAAGTGCTTATTCCTTTGTTTCTCACAATTTCCTTTTTGATTTAATAGGTAATCCAGTTTTTACTCAATTGACAACTTCTTTCATTTCAATTCCCAGAGTTCGCCAAACTCACTGCAACAGATGTAGGGAAGAGAATATCCTTGTTATATGTTTTTTTTTACTTCTTTGTTATATTATCTGTGTACCTTAGTTAACAATAACCTTGTCAAATATGTAGGAGTCATCGTTAGGTTTGGTTGGATATTGATTATAACATATTAGAGTCATCTTCTCAACACCTTCCACTTATTAGGTACCCTCATGCACTGGATTTTACTAGTTGCTACAAATTCCAATCCTTTTTTGTTTTGTTTTGCTAAGCTACAATTTTCTTATGCTACTCCCCTCTCTAGATGCGAAGTCTTAGAAAAGAGTTGGGGGTTTCTTCCATACTTCAAGTAGTTAATGGGCCTTTATCTCTATAGTTAAGGTCACATTACAATTTATATCTCATTCTTTAGGTTATAATTCTTTTTTTCTTCTCACTGCTATAGATACTTTTCAAATCCAGGTACAAGGTTTAACATTGTACTCTGCATCATATTCAATGCAGCCAATTTCTTTCTCATCTTACAATAAATTGCTTCTTATTTAGGTGCACCAAATTACCCTGAGTGACACAGGGATTCTTTCATACCAATCTGCTCGAATTTATGGAATTTTAATTTTGTATTTGACACAGAGACACTAATGTTTTATTTATAATTTAGAAAAAATTACGAGCTTGGATTGTTTCATTTCCATCATGCACCATTATTTGTTATTTTTTAGACATTGAGTTTTATGCAAAATTGAGAATCTTTCATATTCCCTATAGCAGTTTACATTATATTTATAATTATTTAAGGAACAGTGTGTCACAACATATTCTTAGTGATTTAGGTTTTACTGTGGTAGCGAGGTTTTTCTGTTTAACTGCATTGTATATATTCCTCTTATGAGACTCAAATTTGTGTTGAGATAAATGATTTGGGTCAACCGATGTTGTTTCTTTATGTAATATATGTATAGTTGCCGAGCTGGGAAACAACATTTCGATGATTTTCATGGTCTATTCACCTCACTTTCTACATATATTTGATTCATTCTTTCGACTGTGAAATGTTTCACTTAAATTGCAGATTATAGACATGGATTATGTATGGAAATTTCATGACATTTCTACATTAATAGCTCCACTAATATCTTTGTTTATCTGATTTGAAAGTCTCCCTACCCAAGAAACTCTATGAGGCATAAGTTTCCCATATTCGACATTTCTTGCCAATACTAAATGTTCCTTTTCTTTTTATATGATTTTGCAACCGATGTATTAATTTTAGTTTATTCCACTTAAGTTATCATATGTTTAGACTACAACCCATATCATCATCATCTTCTGCAACCATTTACAATGTAAGTGAAGTATGCGCATACTGCTAATACTTGAAAATAATTGAATACTTACACTCTGTTCTTATAAATTATGTGCTTACTAATTCTGTTATTTTTCCATAACAAATTTGGAAACTATTCTTAACGGAACCTATTCCTAGGACCCTCTATGGTATTCCAGATCACTTTCAAAAAACAAAGGCAATACCATTGTAGGCTACTGTTATGTAGTTTGGCCTGGAATTAACCAGCTTTACCCATTTTTTTAAACATAAAACTTACAATAAATTTTACATGAACAAATCACAATAAATATTACTAGCTTAACAAGTTGGAAAGCAGTCCGTCATAAATAGTGAGTCGATAGTTATCTTTATTCATTGTCTTGTTCAACCACAAAATCACAGGGATGAGAGTGCTCCACCCAACTGATTATAAAGGTAAATTGTTAGTCGATAATTATCTTTATTGTTTGTCTTTTTCAGCCACAAAATCACACGGATAAGAGTGCTCCACCCAACTAATGATAAATGAAAATAGGTTCATTTCTCCCCCAACCTAGTTTTATCTCTAGACAATTAGTTGATTAGTGACCATAACAAGCCGAACCCTACACCTTCTCTAACACCACCAGGTCTAATCTCAGGGCTAATTTGAGCACATAGATCTCATTTTGGATTCCACTCAATAACCCATTCTTGGCAACATCCTGCCTACTTACAATAACATCTTGTTGAAACTTCATAAGCTTACAACTTCATTCTCCTAACTTGGACCTTCTCTAACCAGGTACCAAGTCTTCATGTTTGCCTTAAGTTTTCTTCCCTCTCCCCTCTTGGCTTCCTTGTCCCAACTGAGGTTATTTATCTCTAGGTAGAGGAATAATTGTCTTGTAACTGTTTTATAACTTTCTGGTAGATGAAATGCTATTTTAGCACTTTTCTCATGATTTTATGGCTTCCAATGGGTTATCTTATTTACAAAAGTAAATTCAATAACATAAAATTATATTTTATCTTTTACCATTTACCTAGGCCTTCAATTGGCCCACAATTTATCCAGTCATTTGTGGTAAAACAAAACATTCACCATCTTTACCGAGCGGTGTTACACTTCACTTCTTTGTTCTATAATGTTTGATCATTCTCATTTTCTTGATTTTAGGCACATTTAGTATCATTTGGATAATAATTTACCCATAAGAAATCTTGAGAATGCTCTATACTTATCTTTTCTTATGTTGAAAGCCAAATATTTGTTGAGTTGTATCATTTACAAAAATAATTCATGTAGAAACATTTTTTTAATACACCTGGAAAGACATATTTTGTGACTTTTATTTATTTTTGGGAAATAAAAGATACATGTGTTGGAATATGTTTTATTTTCTAACAAAGCAATAATAATAATGAATGAGAATTTATCTTAGAACATTAATCTTCTCATAAATATGTTAACATGCTAACATGAGAGATCAACCTCTAATTGTCACGAGAAACAATTGAAGTTAGTTATGCCTAATGGGAAAGAAAAAAAAAGGAAGAAAAGCTAAATATAGTTTTGTCTTGGATTGATTTTGTGTTTCTGGAAGAAAAGAAACAAGAAATTAAAATATTAAACAAATATTCAAGACCACCTTGATAATTAGAGGGTTCTATAGAAATACCATGTGGTAGAATTTGAACAAGATATTGTGGGAGATAAATCCGATATATAGATAAAACTTACTAGTGGGAGATAATGACTCGTAAACTCAAAAAATGGTTTACAGGATGCTACATAGGTTTTTTTGGGTAAACAACTCCAATAATATTCCTACTTTTACCTAATAGTTAGAGGGAGAGCTCATGCAAAACTATTTACACAAGTCAGTTCAACGCTAGGAGGAACGTGGAAGCCTATTGATTATTTCTGAAAGGAAATAGATAAGAATTTAGTCCTTCAAGTACTTGTGTAAGATATTTGAATTGTGTATATTTTGTGAATGAAATATTAATTACATGTTTTGGAATTAATTGATAATTAAAGAAATATACTTTTTTGGACTAG
>APFE030442665.1:12123-23759 GCA_000404065.3 Pinus taeda | reverse complement strand
AAATGCATACAAGAAACTACAGTCCGTCCTCTTTCTGTACCTTCTTACGAAATTTCAATCCGATCCCCAGAGAGAAAGTTATAACGATTTTCCCCAGGTCACCTGTTTGGAATGTAATTCAGGAGTCTAAAAAAAGACCAACTTCCTCAGCTCATATCTCCAAATATAGCGCGAAAAGCTCTGAAATTCGGACCCAAGATTCATAGTGATTTCTTCTCAAATGGGTTTTGTTTTGCGACTTCTGAAACATCACAGCAAAAAATTTATAGCGAAAATGCCACGATGACCTGTTTGGAGCGGCGGAACCCTAGAATCCAAAGCTCTGATACCAAATGTTATGAAACTAGCTTAAGAAAAGATAGAAGAGATAGATCAACGCCTTAGAATTCAGCCTCTTCGAGGGGGCAACCTCCTTTACATTACATAAATGAACAATTCTTGGATGATTCAAATGACAAAACCTCCTTTCTATATATAGGAGCCTAAGGAGTCATAATATAATATAACCGACCTAACAATAATAATATAAAGCCACAAAAAGAACAATAGAGGGATTCTATGGGGCACAGTAATAACAATATGGGGGCAATAGGCGCACAACAATATTAATAAGGGGTATAACTACAATAGTAATGGGGTAATCACTAGTATTATAGGGACCTAACAGTCAAGCAATGGTTCAGCCTACCAAGATGTTTTGGAAGGCGACAAAGCATGTATTGAAATACCTCAAAGGCACATATCAGCATGGATTATGGTATAGATGGACAAAGGGAGTGAAGCTACAAGGCTTCACTAATGTAGATTAGGCAAGGAGTCCATCAGATCGGAAGAGCACATCAGGAGGTATTTTCAACCTTGGGTTAGCGGCAGTTTCTCGGTACAACAGGAAACAGAGGTTGGTTGCACTCAGCTCGGTAGAGGCAGAATACATGGCTACAAGTCAGGAAGCATGTGAGGCCATCTGGATGCGGAAAAGCCTAGTTGGTTTGTTTCATAAGAGGATGGATCCAACTGTGGTCTATTGTTATAATTATATTGTATCAAACTCTCTGAGAAACCATTACTTCATGATAGGTCCAAGCACATCGACATCTAATATCATCATCTCAGAGACTGTGTAGAGAGGAGGATCATTTTTCTGCAGTATATTTAAAAAGAGGAGAAAAATTCTAACATTTTGACAAAGGAATCGTCAAAGTGTAAATTAGAGTTCCATAGAGACAGGATCAGGGTGGCAAATAATCCCTTTCTTGTTGAGATGGAGTGTTGAAATATGGAAACAAGAATATTCCAATTTAATTTGTCCTTAAATTAAATTTTGAATTAAAATCAAATTTAGTCTTAACAACTACTTGGAAATAATTAATTAATTTATTTTAAATTAATTAGTTGGAGAATTCCACGTTAGGAAGTCTTTCTGAAGTCATCCAAGAGTTATCCCTTAAATTAAGGAGATAAGATTGAGTTATATTTGAGTTGTAATTAGTTAACTCATTTTACTGAGTTAAGTCCAGTTAAATTAGTTCCAAACTGCTTGAGGAACTACTAGTGAGTTAACAGTCAGTTGATGCATTAATGCACTCAATTAGTGCTACTCCAGTTAACTGAATATTCCCTCATCAAAAGTGCATGCATGTCTATTCTGAGAAAGACCTAGTTGAGATTAATGTTCAAGGACAGTGTACTATCAGTTGCATGTGTTTTCTTATGGATAAAACTCATGCATGCAATCAAGGATTCATCCTTGAGGATTGTGCAGTTTTGAAGGCTTGGTTTTCCACTTTGTAAAAGGCTAATCATCCACAGGGAACAACGCAAAGAAATAGGAGCTTGGAGGGAAGGGAGGAAGGCTTGAGAGAAGCCAAGATTTCCTGTGAGCAATTGTGAGGATTGTACTAAGAGTTGGCTAGCTGTGAGCGCTAAGGCTTTAATACAGTAGTGTGGGGTTTTTAGCTGAGGCTTTCCCCAAAGTATTTTCATGTGTATTGTGCCATTGATTCTTCTTCTTCTGGTTATATTGTTCAGCTCGATATTTAAGCTTCTTCAAATTGATAGAAGTAGGTTATAATATTCTTCTTTGATTTATATTACATTATCGGGTTAACCTACCACATATTTTCTACAATTTACGCTCATTATATTTCAAAACATAGGAAAATACATTCACATGATCAATTGGAGGTTGTTGCTCCAAGTAAAACAAGAAAGATCTTACTATGATTTATGCGCTTCACCAGGGTTGCATAGTAACACACAGTAAAACACATTAACTACCCACCAAAATTTGCTCCACAATTTTCTCTTCACCTCTCAACTTTCACCCTCTCTCTCGCTCAACATTTCAAATGACTTTTACATTCATATTTATGCAAAACATACATTTGACTCATTAATTCATGACAGAGAAAACATTAATACATAGCATGGGCGATTTTACATAATAAATGGCTTTACACTAATGGTCATCCCATAATAGACCCATGATGGGATGACCATCAGTGTAAAGCCATTGTACGAATGATTTGGTACTTTCCTGAAACCGTAGCCTGGATGGATGAAACTAGATCCGAGGTCTTATATCTCGTTCAATCATGTGCTCAAGTATGAGTCTAACCATGTGAATATGTGATTTGAAGTTGAACATGGGAAGACATTGTCTGATTACCAGCCGATGACGTAAGCCGTTAACTAATGCGAGAGAAATCATCGATAATGATAATTATCCTCAAGGTACTACAGTACATTCTGCATGGTGTGAATAAATGTTTTGATGTCGAACACCATACAAAGTATTTCGGTCGAAGCCCAATGATGTCAACTTGTCGCCGGAAGCGAGAAACTTGCCATTGATGTATGCAAGCCTCAAGGTACTAAAAAGGTGTTTCTAAGTCAACTTCTTAGATAATGTGCTAATGTCGACAAGAAGTGACTCATCGCAGGAGGGCCTTGATGTATCCCACATCAACGAAACGAAATGAGTGTACTGATTTTTGACGATAAAATGTGACTGATGACACAAGTTTCAGGAATGATGGTCATGAAAATGAGGGTTTACAAGTATTGCAAAGGATGAATTTTAACTGAGTGACTTCTCTTGAACATGTTGGAGACACTGAATGAATTGGCAGCATTGACCCAAAACCAAAGTAATGGATGGTATGATAGAAAAAGGTATGATGACCATCAAGCAGATAACCCAACCCATATAGTCACAATGCTGAAGTGAAAGTGTCATGTTCAAGAGCGACCTGTTGCCATAAAGTGGTTTAGCCTTTTCCCATTTTCCCCGGTCATTATTGAGCAGTACCTCTTTATTTTTTATCAAGCTTGAGGAGGATAACATATTATTGTTGTATAATTCCACCCTTCGGGTGAATCCATCGCTATGTGATGTTTTAATGAGTCTAGCGAAAGTGAAACTCGGTCTTGTCATGATGGACAATTTTGTCGCTATTTGATGTTTTAATGAGTTTAACGACAATGATAACTCGTTCTTTTTCATGTTTAGAGAGTTTGAAAAGGAATAAAAAGAAAACTCCGCAAGTTCTTTTTCATAGATTTGTCTCTCAAGTTCGAAAAAGCGTAAAACAATACGAGAGAGAACCTATTGACCATGTTCGATCAGCGCATTCTTTTTTCGTAAATAATCTGTCCCAGTCTAGAAAAGGATTAAACTTATACTAAGTAGATGTCATTTCCAATCCATTAACGAGATGAAAAGGACAAGTGCTCGGCATTGTTTTCATATTTCAAGAGTTTGAAAAGAGATTAAAGAGGACTCCAAGGGGGTTCATTTTTCGATGTTTAACAGAGCTCGAAAAAGAGATAAAAGTATGCTCCGTGGTCAAAGTAAAATTCACAATCGTGCACGTCAAATTTTGTAATTCAGCTGTAAACCTGTTCAAATAAACACCAAACGAATCAAACATACCTGTTTCATTGGTAAAAATAGGTAAATACTAAAGTTTACTTATTTAATGATCATGAAATAAACATAAAAACAAGAATTTACCATGTTATTTTCACCATTTTATATTTACCATTCAGTTTGTGCTCTTGACCTGCTTTTTACCTCGATCTTCAGCAGTTGATTGCGAGACATTCTGTGAATCATTTTTCATGCCGTCCAGACTAGGTAGGAGATCTACACCTCCTCTTTCTTTTCATGTCATTCTTTTAGAGTTTCATGCAAATTTTTAGGGTTTTTAGGGCCTTTTAGGTTAGAATATTTCGCCCTGGGATTAGCACAGCCTTCCATGTCGAAAACTGCGCTGCAAAGAAGCCACACAAAAGGATAGCTGGACTGTAGTGCACTGTCTCCTTGCCTGGGCTACGCTAGGTGAGTTTCACAAATTGGTTTCACATGTTTGGCCCAAAATTTGTCCAGTTTTTTGCATGAAATGGATCCTAACTAAGCTTATGGTTCGATTTTAGGCTTTCATCAGATCAAAATGTCTATTACTTGGTGAGAAAGAGAGAATGAAGAACAATACATAGTTTCCCTAAATGATTCAGGTACAGTTGAGGCCGTCAGAATGTTAGGCCCCTATACTACTAGTGTAACCCCTTATTGTTATTAGTACAACCCCCTTATTATATTATTGTACCCATGTAGTCCCCATATTGTTACTATTGTGCCCCATAGAAGCCCACTATTTTTATTATTGTGCCATTTCATTATTATTGTTATGTTGGATCTGATTATATTATGACCCCTTAGACTCCTATATATAGAAAGGAGGTCTTTTGTTGGCTCTAATTATATTATGACCCCTTAGACTCCTATATATAGAAAGGAGGTCTTTTCATTTGTATCATCCAAGAATTGTTCATTTGTGTAATGTAAAGGAGGTTTCCCCCTCGAAGAGGCTTATTTCTAAGGCGTTGATTTATTTTTTCTATCTTTTGTGAGTTGGTTTCATAACATTTAGTATCAAAGCTCTGGCTTCTAGGGTTTCGCTACTCCAAACAGGTCATCGTGGAATTTTCGCTATACACTTTTTTCTGCAACATTTCAGATGCTAAAAAAAAACCATTTGGTTTGAAATCGTTCTGAATCCCAGGTCCGCATTTCAGAGCTTTTCATGCTATATTTGTGGAGATATGATCTGAGGAACTTGGCCTTTTTGCAGACTCTCGAATTACATTCCAAACAGGTGACCTGGGAAAATAGTCATAACTTTTGTTTTGAGCATCAGATTGAAATTTCGTAAGAAGTTACAGAAATAGGACAGACTGTAGTTTCCTGTGTATATTTTTTAGATCCTAAGGTCAAAACAGTGACACATGGCACTTGATACACAATTTCGCTTTTTTGAAAAGGTATATAATCAGGTCGTCTTGGGAGATTGTGCATAACTCTTTCTTGGAGAATCTAAATTCGATCAGACTGGTGGCATTGGAAAGAGGACACAGAGGGCTACTCTAGGTCGCAATTTTAGAATTTATAGATCCAAAAGTACAGAGTTACAGTTGTTTCAAGATCGAGCTCCTAAAATCAAGAAAAATCGAGACGAGGAAGTTTGATGGCAAGGATCCGGTAAATTGGATACTACAAATGCAGAAATATTTTGACCTACATGGTGTACCACTATTACAAAAGGTATGTATTGCATCTTCATATTTAGAATAAGATCAATTTTTATGGTATAAAGGGCTTTGTTCTCATAAAAAAACTTGTTATGTGGTCAATTTTCACAGAGGAAATTATAGCACATTATGAGAATACAAAGAGCAACACCTTCTTTAGAGCAACAACACAACAATTGGAAGAAAAAAGAGAAAAAGGGCTTTGCTACAAAGTGGAAAGAAAAGTTATGGCAACAAGGAATTCTACCCCTCACAACTATAAATATGGAAGTGTTGGTTCTCATAGCCTTCCACAACCTACAATGGTTACACCACAACAATTGGAAGAAAAAAGAGAAAAAGGGCTTTGTTACAATTGTGATAGAAAATGCACTAAAGGTCATAAGTGTGTTGAGAAGAAATTATTTTACATAGAGTATGAAGAGGAGGAAGAAAAGGATCAAGAAACATCAAAAGAAGAGGATATATTCCAGGACCCAACCCCAGTGAAAGAAGAACTGAATCCAACCATATCTTGTAAAGCATTGGCAAGAATTACCACTCTTCAAACTCTCAAGATAGAACAACATATCAAGAAGAAAAATGTTCAAGAAGTGAAAGATCACATCAAGCATCAAGAAATGAATTCGACCATATCTTGTAAAGCATTGGAAGAAATTACCACTCCTCAAACTCTTAAGATAGAAGGACATATCAAGAAGAAAAGGCTCAGGCAGTGAAAGATCACATCGAGCGTCAACAACAAGTTCTCCAACTTTTAAAGGATAATGCCACTTTGGTGCAAAATTGAATGAAACAATAGGTAGATAAACATCATAGTGAAAAATGTTTTGATGTAGGTGATTGGATATTTTCACTGTTACATCTCAAGCAAGCTCTTTATGAGAAGGAAATGTTGGCAATACTACATGCACTTCAGAAATGGCAACCTTACCGAATGGGAAGACACTTCAAGGTAAAAATGGATCATGATAGTCTTAAATAATTTTTAGAACAACTATTATCTTTAGAAGAACAGAAAAAATGGGTCACAAATATGTTGGGTTATAACTTTGACATCATATATAGAAAAGGGAAGAAAAATTTTGTTTCAGATGCACTCTCGAGACAGGATGAGGATGTGGAAGCATTGTTTTATGCTATTTCTATTATCCAACCAGATTGGATAAACGAAGCAAGGGATGAATGGAAGAAGGATAAAGAAGTATGGCCACTCATTCAAAAGTTGCAGAAGATCCCAATTCAAACAATATTGCCAGAACATGAAGAGGAAGGAAAAATCATATTGGAACTTGGAGCAGTCACAAAAACAAGAACCCGACAGCTACGAAATCGATCAATTTCAAAGTATCTCATCAAGTGGAAGAACTTACCTACTGAAGATTCCACATGGGAGGAAAATAATTTTATACAGAAACATCAAGAACTACTCAAGCGTTGAGGACAACACTTTTTGAATGAGAGGGGCATGTTAGGCTCCTATACTACTAGTATAACCCCTTATTGTTATTAGTACAACCCCCTTATTATATTGTTGTACCCTTGTAGTCCCTGTATTGTTACTATTGTGCCCCATAGAAGCCCACTATTGTCATTTTTGTGCCCTTACATTATTATTGTTATGTCGGCTCTGATTATATTATGACCCCTTAGACTCCTATATATAGAAAAGAGGTCTTTTCATTTGTATCATCCAAGAATTGTTATTTTTGTAATGTAAAGGAGGTTGTCCCCTCGAACATGCTTATTTCTAAGGCATTGATATATCTTTTCTATATTTTGTGAGCTAGTTTCATAACACAGAAACTGTGGGTTGCTCAAATACTTCAGGTTGTCCAAGATGAGGCAACAATTAGAACTATTGCAATTCCTAGTTCATGCATGGGATCCAACGGATCTGGCTTTTCACATAAGGGAAAAAGTGGTCCCTATTATGATCGATGATGTTTACTTTCTTACAAGGTTGTTGAGACGTGGTGCCCCCATTTCTCTTTGAGGTTCTTCCCATGGAGGGGAATCAGTGAGGGACTATGTTCAACAATTTTGTCAGCCAGGTACACAGCCTAGAAAAGATGGAAAGATAATCATCAAAGATATTTCTGAATTTCCTACGAGAACAATCATTTCCACCATCGCAAAGTTGGCAGGCAGTGTGACACTTCATCTGGCGAACAGATCATACATGCAATATGCACTTGAGTGTCTTGAGCCAACCTTATTCAACTGGTGTGAGGCAACACTTTCTTCACTGAAAGAGCAACTGACAAAGGTAAAGAGAGGTAAGATGAATAAATTTATCTATGGATCGCTCTTCGTCACGTTTACCTTAGAGAGAATTCCATTTATGTAACCTCAGCATGTAACACTAGGTGTAGCTGGTCCTAGAGATCCACAGATGCGGAGGTGGGTTGAATTGATGGCTAGACATGCTGGTCAGTCATCGATTACATTTTCTACTGCATTCTTCAGTTGGCTCAATTTAAAGCACATTGTCATCGAGGAGCATCCATACGCAGGGATGGATTTTCGTGGAGATCCAGAGTTGGGTTTACTAGTGGGCTCTCAATGGGGTGTTATAAGTAAATTGTTTTTGACCAAATGTTTTTTTGTTTTTAAGTTTCTACATGTTTTTTTGTTTTGATGTTTCCAAGACTAAACTAAAATTGTTCACATGCATACATATGTTGGTACTGTTCGACCTATGAGACACCAATAGGAGGCAAGTGGACCACCGAGGAGAAATGTTGGGAGAGCAATTCTCCAAGATTTTTATTTGGCGGAGATACTGGCAGAGTTGCAGGATCATGTAGAGGGATTAACCCTCAATATTCCGAATGTCCAGATCGAGGATTACCTATGAGGCTGCAGCACCATACTATTGGAGTTCCTAGCTGTTGGATGCGACTATTGCGCATGATAGCTCAGGCTGTGACCTGTTATCATGAGCATCACTAGGTCTACTTAGGATGATTTTTATATGCATTTTGAGTTTTTAGGTCAGATGACCAAACATGTCTTGGACACAAATTTTGTAAAAACTTTTAAAACATCTATCTATTTTTTCTTTCATAGTTTTTATATATGGTTATGTGCAATCCTATTCAACTAATGATGTCAATTGAAAATTTACTTTTACATGTGTCACAAATGTCTATTTAACACATAGTTTTCTAATGAATTGGTTAATGTGTTAAAGTTTCTAGAAATATGTTGATATTGAATGTACTCAAAATGTCTTTCCAAAAGATGAACTCTAAGGAACATACGAAGAATCGTTGGGTTTCGAACGGTATAAATGTTTGTTAGTTACAATACGACGAGTTGTAAGTCCAGCCTAACGATGATTCGGCGAATGCCAAGTGAAATGGCATTAGAGAGAAGTTTGATCAACGCACTATACTCAACGACATTGTTCGTAGAATGACCAATACAAATCACTTGTAAACTCACTAACTCGCCACTTGGAGCGCAAATAGCCCATGCAGGAGAAGATAGGTTTTGCGTACTACGACTAGCACCATCAGCGTAACCAGCAAATGGTTCCAAATATTCTGACATCTGCAACAAATGCAAAGTGGATTACTTAACCACATAAAAACTATAAAAGATACACTGACACAGACACATCCAATTAAAGCATATATACAGTGATTTTTACTACACTCAATTAGGCATAGTAATGTTTGAGATACAACCCGTTTTGGGGCTGTGACAATGGAATTCCATCATAATCCACCAACTTGTAGGCACCTTTTTCCAAAACACGCTTGCCAATGTAAGGGCCCATCCATAGTGGTTCAAATTTTACTACTCCTAGTTTATCAGCTTCCTGATCATAAAGCAAGACCAAGTCTCCTTTTGAGAAAATGTGAGGCTTGATATTTCAGTCATATTGTGCCTTGATTCATTTTTTATGTGCTTCGTTAGCCAATGTGGCTTCCCGATGGGTTTCATCTAGATGGATGAGTTCTAAGAAACACGCTTCTTCATCAGAAGTGTTGGGTAGTAGGTCAATTGTAAGTTCAAGAGATGAAATTTCACATTGTATCAACAAGATTTCCTCCAAACCATACACCAATTGAAAGGGTGTGAATCCAGTTGCATTCCTAACCGAGGTTTGATATGCCCACAAAACCGAGTACAAGATTAAATACTAGTTTCGTTTATGAACCCCTATCATTCTTTGAAGCATTCTCTTAAGGACTTTGTTGATGGCCTCAACTTGTCCATTAGCTTGTGGATAATAAGGAGTAGAACTATCATGTGAAAGTTCTAACTTGGCAGTGAACTCGGTCATCATGTGATTGCGAAAATGCAACCCATGATCTGTAAATATAGTCTGTGGTACACCAAACCAGGAACCACGTGGTTGAAAATGAAAAGTGCAGTAGTCTCACAACTATTTTTTAATGTAGGCATCGCCTCGACCCATTTTGTGAAATAGTCAACGACAACTATAATGTACCCATGCCCCCCGGTCGAGGTGGGGTTACATATCATGAAGTCAGTGCCCCATTTGGCAAATGGTCCAACAACGATGACAAGATGCAATGATGCAAGTGGTAATCTAGCTTTACAGTCATAAATCTAGCATGCATGAAAACTTCTGATGGAAATAATGCAATCTTTGAATATAGTAGGCTAGAAGTAACCAGCAAAGAGAATTATTTGTGTGGTAGCATAACCAGATAAGTGTCCACCAAAAGAACCTGAATGGAAATCATTCAAAACTTTATTAGCTTCCTCATGAGTGAGGCACCTTCGTAAAATCATATCGACACCATGATAGTAAAGAGTGTCACCAATGATCAGATAATGTTTGGCTTGGTATTGGATACATCATTGTTGTGGGCAAGAGGTATCAAGCCGAAAAGTTTGGGTCTGGAGATAAATCAATATATCTCCATACCACGGGTCAGATGATGAAAACAGGAATAGAAACTCATCTAGAATTGATGGTTCTGATATTGAATCAATGGTATTCGAGGGAAGGTCGCAAAGAAGTTTGACGAAAACTAGAGATTTATTTGATTTGGATTTGATGAATTCCAAACAAATTCTTGCAAAATGACGATCCATTTTGAGTATTTGCCTCCCAGCAATTGACGTGACAAAATATATGTCATAGGGTTTCAATCCGAAATGAGAGTGGCCTTTCGGAGTAGGATATAATGGCGAAATATTTGTACATCTTGAACAACAGCCAGAGCTAGTTTTGTTGAGATTGCAACAAGATGATGGAGCTTAGTGAAAAGAGTCGCCTTCACTAAGTGGGCCCGCAGGCAAATTATGGCGCAAAGTCTATTTTTAGACTATGTCTATTTTTAGACATATGGATCATGTCTATGAGTTGTAGGATGTTTTTTATGGATGATTGGTCAAGTTGGCAAGAATAGATGGACTTATATTTTTAGACAACACCGGTGACACTGTCAAGTCTAATTATAGAGCAGTCAAATATTATTAGCTTATAATAATATTTAGACTATAAACTTTATCTTATTCTCTTGGAGCACTTCAATTTGAGATACAAATGTGGCACATGCAGCTGTCAGAAGGAAATATGTTTTATTTGTGGGTCAGTTGAGTTGTTGCATGCATGACTTCAGTTAGAACTCAATCAGTTGAGTTTGGTGGAGTTGATTGTGGAGTTGATGGAGTTGTGTTCAGTTTGACTTGGTTAAACTAGTTGAAATTAGTCTAACTGCAAATAGACTAATGATGAGTTGTTAAACTAATTATTAACTCATAATGCAACTAAAGAATACATCAGTTAACTCAGTTGCATGTCAGTGCATGTTCAGTTCAGCAGGGACGGGTGTTAGAGGATCAGATTGCTATCAGTTGTGACTATAGTTGTGCATGAGGATTTGCACAAATCAATGAGATTGAGTTATGCCAATGAGAATTGGCCAATACCAAGTGATTATAGCCTTTGCTCATGTGATTCCAAGCATGAGTGATTTTTTTGAGGTAAATACGAGTTTGGTTCAACCATTCTCATCCATTCTCATGCAGGATTGCGTAGTGGAGGCAGGCAAGCA
>APFE030442664.1:0-17307 GCA_000404065.3 Pinus taeda | reverse complement strand
TCAACCTGCTGTTGTGGGCGACCATTGCCTAGAAACTGGGTCATAGCACTGGTACCTGATCAACTATTGGCATCTCATCAATAGATGGCCCTTCGAGTGTATGCTCACTCCCTCAACTAAGGTGTCTGCTAGAGCTACCAAAGAGGCCTCCAACAATGGTGACTCTTGCGCCACACCAGGTATATCGATGTGACCCTCACCATCCTGCATGTCCTCCTGATCAACTTCCTCCTCAAGCTCCTGACATCTAAATCTCAGTCTCCACCAACAGAAACGCCCCTTGCTCTCATCCTCTAACTGTCCTCGTCCTGCCCACTCCCTTTGAGGGGGCTAGCGTCCTTTCAGTCAAATCTCTCCACGAGCCTCTGTGTGAACTTTGTGTAGGATCTCCATCCTACACACAACCCTTGGTACCACCACTCCATAGCATCTCCATCCAAGTGCAAGGTGGCATGTCTAATAGTGTTTGCCTCCCTCATGGAGTTTACCTGGAAATATGTGTCCAATTATTGTACCTGTTTTCTGACATAACTCCCAGCTGAGCCACCAAAGTGGGTGAGGGTCATTTTTCCCTCAATGTTATTCACTCTCCCTTCGCCCATGGGTTTGTTTATGGTTCACTCATCACAAAGCATACACACCCAAGTCTTCCATAATCTTGTTGGAAACCCCACAACTGGCCAAAATCATGCTCTGATACCACTGTAATATTCCTAATGGAAAATTTTACAATGATAACAAAGACATGCAAGATAGAAACACAAAAATTTTCAGGAATGCATACACATAAACCAGAAATTCCTGCAAATCCCAAACTGGCCAAGATTTGATTAATAATATTAGCTTGTGGTACAAAGAGTTGGAGTAAGTGCACCTGGGCTTGCATAAGGCAAGTTACAAGCACCAGGTGATGAGTACAAGTAAGCCCAACAACTGCAATATCTAGTTCCTCCAGAAAATTGCGTTGCTGTTGGACTTTGACCCTGATTTGCCCACTCTAGAGTGCCCATAAAATTCTAGGAATTTGGATTGTGATCATTGCCCGAAACCTAGAAAACCCAAAAAGTTTTTCCCTTGGTTCCAACCTTCAAAATTTGACCCTTCACAGCTTGGCCCTCCTCCAGATACGAATTTTGTTGCTGTGACTGATCCTGCCAATCTATGCACTCTCAACTCCAACAAACCTCCTCAAATGGCCCTCCAAAAGATCTCCCAGCTCCCCAACTCAATCCCTGGGATAATGTTGCCATAACAAATCTCACTCCAATGACTGCACAGTCCCTGCACTGCTATTACTCTCCCTGTTATGCGTTGTTTTTTCTCTCCTTGCTCTGTGCTGCTGCTACTCTTCCCATTGTTGGAACTCAACCTCCTTGCTGCTATTTTCCTGCTGTTGAACTCGGCCCCCTTGCTATTACTTCTTCTGTTGTTGTAACTTGACTTACTATTGTTTCAACTTGACTCACTGCTGCTGGTACAACGTGGAACGACGTAAAACTCCCTCCTAGGGCTGGGACTCGAAGTCCACTGAAGCAAGCGTTGAGATTTCGGCTCGGAGACACTCGTGTGCTAAACAACACAATATTGGCTCAGCTGAACAACTAAGGCAAATTCGATTTTCAAATAGACAAAAGACCCCTATTGCTCCCTCGTTCCCTTCCTTTTATAATTGTTGGCCATGTCTTCCTTGTGGGTCCCTCCACCAATTCGATTTGCCTGAAGAAATTCGAATTCCTTGTTCCCCAAGTGCGTACTTTATGTGGGCCCCTTATTCCACTATCAATTTAATCTTCCATTTTCTCTAATTTTGGTGGCCTCCATCCCTCCAAAAATTAAGTGGGGACTCTTTCCACCCACTTTTCCTAAGTTTACATGCCAAAATATTTTCCAACACCCAATTGCAAAAATAGAAATTCATCTTAGCAAAATTAATTCAACTAGGAACATTACAAAACAAAATGTTTTTTCATCCGCATACTAAAGCAATGTGGAAATGTGGAGTCGAGAGCAAATGGCTTAATACCCATAGGCATTTCACTCTACACTGATAGACATTTCCTTTCCATGCTAAAGCAACATGGAGGTGTGGAGTGGAGAGCAAATGGCTTGATACTCATAGGCATTTCAATCTACACCAATTACTTTTTCACTTAAGCACATTTTCATAGAATTAAAGAATCTCTTCAAAACACTTATGGAGTTCATTGGTGAAGCACATTTTCATTGAATTAAAGAATCTCTTCAAAACACTTATGGAATTCATTGTTGAAGCACATTTTCATAGAATTAAAGAATCTCTTCCAGACACTTATGGAGTTCATCGATGATCTTGATGCTCAAGGAAACTTCAAGGAAACAAAGGATACTTGGAAATCTCGAAATCTCCCAAAACAATTAGGGTTTATATTGACGGGTAGACATGGGAACATGAATAAAATATCCACTTATGTGATGTCCATCCTTCGTTTTCACTATGACTTTTTCCTAGTCTCCTATGTCTCCTCATTTGTTATACGTTGGAAAAAGTGGTCAATTAGACTGATTAGGTGTAATTTAAAAAAGGAAATAAAAACAATCTAATTTATAAAAACAAGGTTTGAACACATACATGCAAATTTAAGAAACATCGACTTAGATCACTTTGTTAAATGATACACTAGTTTATAATGTCAAATTGCTTCCAAAATGAAGCAAATTGTGCAATTATTAAACTATTAGTGTGGTCTTAGGGCCAAAATAACTATTGAAAGGTAGTAAGAATACTCCGTTTGACAGTGATAACTTGTATTAGTCATTGTTTATGTTTTTATATAATTGTCTTCTAAAAACTATGATTACCTTTGGAGCTGATCTATTGTAGTAGGTTATTCACACATTAAAAATGATTTTTTGGTTTCTTTTCCAACCAAAGGTTTTTGAAGATTCACAATCTTACTAGAACTTAATTCCACTCTAGAAGTTGTATGAACATGAACATGTTATATAGGATTTAATAATGATTCTATTGGGTGGAGATCTTTTGACTTGCTATTTTGTTGCAAGATTTTAGCTAAATTTTTTTATCATGATGTTATTTCTTATCTTAGATAGGAATTTAATGTGTCTTGTTTTGTGCTAAATTGTCTTCTTGGCACATTAATTAGAATTTAAATACATACATTCAGTTAGCCACCGATTTTATTGTAGGCTTGTTAAGCCCTAGATTTGCTTGTGCATCTGGAGGGGATCTAGGGTCTGCCTGTCAAAATTTTTTACAGACTCTTGATCCATGCAAGCTCACAATGTTGATGAACTTGTTTCTGGTGATAATGATAGCCTTCGAAAATTTCACTGGTTTGTCTCGGCATGATAGGAGGAACAATCAAGGAGTCTCATGTCAATACCAGATAAAGCTAATAGAAAGATTTAAATCAAATATTACTTTGGATATTCTGTAAATGATAAGATAAGATCAAATGGTGAAGGGTCTAAAGAACTATTGTGTTGACAGGATTTCTTACAAGATCTAGGAACTCTTACCATGCTTCTATAAAATAATCAGATTGATTGCTTAAAAAAAAGAATAGTTCCTGTAAGGCAAAGAAAAGTTTGAGTAGGTGTCCAAACACAAAGCATTAAATTCAGTGTAATATCCTTAATAGGAAAAAAATTAAAAGCAGATATCAAAAATGAATTTGAATAGCAAAATAATCGCAAATAGACACACAACTAGCATTTTGATACACAAATAGATGTCAATAAAATCACTAAGCCATTTTATTAATCCACTAGAAAGAGTAAATCAACATGAAGGAATAGTGGAACCCGTGCTTGAAAAGCAAGTGGAGCAAAAACTAGAAAAGATCTTTGACCAAAATGATGTAGACAACCTAGTGAGAAGACTACTGCAAACCTGCTCTCTCCAAAAACTCTGCTGAAGCACCGTGAGATTTCTGAATGAAATTTCCTCAAGAGAGTAGAGTTTTCATCCAACACCCATTAGCAAACCCGAGGGTTTCTGTCTTGGGGCTATAGTAGCTGGGAACTAGGTTCTTCAATTCTCATCAAGACGTGAAATTTCCTAAAGAGAGCAGGGTTTTCTTCCAACACCCAATAGCAAACCAGAGAGTTTTCGTCCTTGGGCTATAGTAGCTGGGAAATAGGTTCTCCAATTCTCATCAAGACTACATGCACCAATCCAAGATGTCTCGTAATGGCCTTCTCCTCCTCTATTTATAGATCTGATGGACCCCCCTCTAGAAGCTCCTATTTTATTATTATTTTAATCAGTGAGCACATTTCCCTCTTTTTATTTCAATTAAAATATATTTTTAATGTGGGAAACTGGTAAATTGGCCACCATGCCTCTTTAAGCCATTGAAAATCACTTTTAACCATCCCATCTTATAGATCTTCTTGTTCCTATTCCAATGAGCTATTACACTAAATGTTTCGTCAAGTCTTCCTCTTAGGATGTTAACTTAAGCCTAATTAATTGAGTTAGGCACAATAATAACTCCGTTTTACGGGAATTATCAGAATGCAATGGAACGAAAAACAAGCTATGCAAAATCAATCTTGATGATAGAATATGGCAAGTGAATTCCTCCAAACCCCATAAAACATCTCTAAAAGTCCTTTGGCCCACTAATGAAGTAAACGTGCCCTTGTGACCTGTCTGCCTCCAATCTTGAAATTCCATCCTAACCATTCCATAAGGGACACTAGAAAAATGAACATAACAAATTGTCCCGCCCCAAGATTACTTGCCCTCATGCAATCCAAACTAGTGGACCAATTTGGTGGGAGCAATCCAAACTTGTGAACCAGTCTGGTGGCCCAATGCAACTCAGACCCAATTCCCGAATCCCATACAAACCACTAGGCGATGCTCTACCTCTGTTCAACCCACCATGAACGGACCCCTTAACGTTCGAGTCCCAGACCAATCTCTGATTGAACCTATCATCAACAAATTCACCTGGATCTCAATGCAACCTAGAACAAGCATCAATGCTCCGTTGTTCCTGTTGTTGTATAGCTCCAACTATGAATGTTGCTCCATTAACCGCGTACCAACTCATCACCTCTCTCTAGTCCAACCCTTGGCATAGGCCAAGGTCAGTCCCACTATGGATTTGATAATTGTCGAGAGTTTATCAACTAGGGTGTGAGAAGGTGAGATATGTGATTCTCTTTATTGTTTTAACGATGTGCTAAACTTTCTACTCTCAAAGAGCCTATGTTTTTTATTCTCCATCTCTGATCTTGTAGTTTCTTATTTTTATTTTTATTATACTTCACTTTCCACTCATATCAATTCCCAATAGTGGTTTGGTTAACTCTCATCATTTTTTTACATGTTAGATATACGCCGACTAAGCCTAACTTGTAGCTGCAGCGGGCTTCAAATGTCATTTATTGTACACCCTTAAGGGTTGGTAGTGGGCCACACTACTGCTAGTGGGCACCCACTAGCAGCAGTGTGGCCCACTACCAACCCCTAAGGGTATACAATAAATGGCATTTGAAGCCCGCTGCAGCTACAAGTTAGGCTTAGTCGGCGTATCTCTAACATGTAAAAAGATGATGAGATTTAATAGAAGCACTACATCCCTATGAATCCCCTCCGGTGCTTTTGCTAACCCTCATCACCAGATTACATGTCGGTGATATGTTGATTAAGCCTAAGTTGTTAGCCCCAAAGAACTTTAAATGCCATTCATTATACACCTTTAGTTGTCTATTCTTGACCACACTAGTGTTAGTGGGCGCCCACTAACACTAGTGTGGTCAAGAATAGACCACTAAAGGTGTATAATGAATGGCATATAAAGTTCTTTGGGGCTAACAAGTTAGCTTAGTCAACATATCACCGACATGTAATATGGTGATGAGGGTTAGCAAAAGCACCGGAGGGGATTCATAGGGATGTAGTGCTTCTATTAAATCTCATCGCCTTGTTATCTGTTGGAGATATGCTGACTATGCCTAACTTGTCACTGCAGCGGGCTTTAAATGCCATCTATTGCACACCCTTAGTGGTTGGTAGTGGACCACACTACTGTTAGTGGGCGCCCACTAACAGTAGTGTGGTCCACTACCAACCACTAAGGGTGTACAATAATTGGCATTTAAAGTCCGCTGCAGTGACAAGTTAGGCATAGTCAGCATATCTCCAACAGATAACAAGGCGATGAGATTTAATAGAAGCACTACATCCCTATGAATCCCCTCCGGTGCTTTTGCTAACCCTCATCACCATATTACATGTCGGTGATATGTTGACTAAGCCTAACTTGTTAGCCCCAAAGAACTTTAAATGCCATTCATTATACACCTTTAGTGGTCTATTCTTGACCACACTAGTGTTAGTGGGCGCCCACTCACACTAGTGTGGTCAAGAATAGACCACTAAAGGTGTATAATGAATGGCATATAAAGTTCTTTGGGGCTACAAGTGGGCTTAGTCAACATATCACCGACATGTAATATGGTGATGAGGGTTAGCAAAAGCACCAGAGGGGATTCATAGGGATGTAGTGCTTCTATTAAATCTCATCGCCTTGTTATCTGTTGGAGATATGCTGACTATGCCTAACTTGTCACTGCAGCGGGCTTTAAATGCCATCTATTGCACACCGTTAGTGGTTGGTAGTGGACCACACTACTGTTAGTGGGCGCCCACTAATAGTAGTGTGGTCCACTACCAACCACTAAGGGTGTACAATAATTGGCATTTAAAGTCCGTTGCAGTGACAAGTTAGGCATAGTCAGCATATCTCCAACAGATAACAAGGCGATGAGATTTAATAGAAGCACTACATCCCTATGAATCCCCTCCGGTGCTTTTGCTAACCCTCATCACCATATTACATGTCGGTGATATGTTGACTAAGCCTAACTTGTTAGCCCCAAAGAACTTTAAATGCCATTCATTATACACCTTTAGTGGTCTATTCTTGACCACACTAGTGTTAGTGGGCGCCCACTGACACTAGTGTGGTCAAGAATAGACCACTAAAGGTGTATAATGAATGGCATTTAAAGTTCTTTGGGGCTAACAAGTTAGGCTTAGTCAACATATCACCGACATGTAATATGGTGATGAGGGTTAGCAAACGCACCGGAGGGGATTCATAGGGATGTAGTGCTTCTATTAAATCTCATCATCTTTTTACATGTTAGAGATACGCCGACTAAGCCTAACTTGTAGCTGCAGCGGGCTTCAAATGCCACTTATTGTACACCCTTAGGGGTTGGTAGTGGGCCACACTACTGCTAGTGGGTGTGCCCACTACCAACCCCTAAGGGTGTACAATAAATGGCATTTGAAGCCCGCTGCAGCTACAAGTTAGGCTTAGTCGGCGTATCTCTAACATGTAAAAAGATGATGAGAGTTAACCAAACCATTATAGGGAATTGATATGAGTGGAAAGTGAAGTATAATAAAAAAAAATAAGAAACTACAAGATCAGAGATGGAGAATAAAAAACATAGTCTCTTTGAGAGTAGAAAGTTTAGCACATTGTTAAACAATAAAGAGAATCAATCAATATCCCACCTTCTCACACCCTAGTTGATAAACTCTCGACAATTATCAAATCCATAGTGGGACTGACCTTGGCCTATGCCAAGGGTTGGACTAGAGAGAGGTGATGAGTTGGTACGCGGTTAATGGAGCAACATTCATAGTTGGAGCTATACAACAGCAGGAACAACGGAGCATTGATGCTTGTTCTAGGTTGCATTGGGATCCAGGAGGATTTGTTGATGATAGGTTCAGTCAGAGATTGGTCTGGGACTCGAGCATTAAAGTGTCTGTTCATGGTGGGTTGACACAGAGATAGAGCATCGCCTAGTGGTTTGTATGGGATTCGGGAATTGGGTCTGAGTTGCATTGGGCCACCAGACTTGTCCACAAGTTTGGATTGCTCCCACTAGATTGGTCCACAAGTTTGGATTGCATGAGGGCAACTAATCTTGGGGCGGGACAATTTGTTATGTTCCTTTTTCTAGTGTCCCTTATGGAATGGTTAGGATGGAATTTCAAGATTGGAGGCAGAGAGGTCACAAGGGCACGTTTACTTCATTAGTGGGCCAAAGGACTTTTAGAGATGTTTTATGGGGTTTGGAGGAATTCACTTGCCATATTCTATCGTCAATATTGATTCTGCATAGCTTGTTTTTCGTTCCATTGCATTCTGATAATTCCTGTAAAACGGAGTTATTATTGTGCCTAACTCAATTAATTAGGCTTAAGTTAACATCCCAAGAGGAATACTTGATGAAACATCTTAGTGTAATAGCTCATTGGAATAGGAACAAGAAGATCTATAAGATGGGATGGTTAAAAGTGATTTTCAGTGGCTTAAAGAGGCATGGTGGCCAATTTACCATTTTCTCACATTAAAAATATATTTTAATTGAAATAAAAAGAGGGAAATGTGCTCAATGATTAAAATAATAATAAAATAGGAGCTTCTAGAGGGGGGTCCATCAGATCTATAAATAGAGGAGGAGAAGGCCATTACGAGACATCTTGGATTGGTGCATGTAGTGCTGATGAGAATTGGAGAACCTAGTTCCCAGCTATTACAGCCCAAGGATGGAAACTCTCTGGTTTGCTATTGGGTATTGGAAGAAAACCCTGCTCTCTTTAGGAAATTTCACGTCTTGATGAGAATTGAAGAACCTAGTTCCCAGCTACTATAGCCCCAAGACAGAAACCCTCGGGTTTGCTAATGAGTGTTGGACAAAAACCCTACTCTCTTGAGGGAATTTCATTCAAAAATCTCACGGTGCTTCAGCAGAGTTTTTGGAGAGAGCAAGTTTGCAGTAGTCTTCTCACTAGGTTGTCTACATCATTTTGGTCAAAGATCTTTTTCTAGTTTTTGCTCCACTTGCTTTTCAAGCACGGGTTCCACTATTCCTTCATGTTGATTTACTCTTTCTAGTGGATTAAAAAAATGGCTTAGTGATTTTATTGACATCTATTTGTGTATCAAAATGCTAGTTGTGTGTCTATTTGCGATTATTTTGCTGTTCAAATTCATTTTTGATATCCGCTTTTAATCTTTTTCCATTAAGTATATTACACTGAATTTAATGTGTGTTTGGACACCTACTCAAACTTTTCTTTGCCTTAAAGGAACTATTCTTTGTTTTAAGCAATCAATATGATTATTTTATAGAAGCATGGTAAGAGTTCCTAGATCTTGTAAGAAAACTGTCAACACAATAATTATTTAGACCCTTCACCATTTGATCTTATCTTATCATTTACAGAATATCCAAAGTAATATTTGATTTTAAATCTTTCTATTAGCTTTATCTGGTATTGACATGAGACTCCTTGATTGTTCCTCCTATCATGCCGAGACAAACCAGTGAAATTTTCGAAGGCTATCATCATCACCAGAAGCAAGTTCATCAACATTGTGAGTTTGCATGGATCAAGAGTCTGTAAAAAAATTTGAGAGGCAGACCCTAGATCACCTCCAGATGCACAAGCAAATCTGGGGCTTAACAAGCCTACAATAAAACCAGTGGCTAACTGAATGTATGTATTTAAATTCTAATTAATGTGCCAAGAAGGCAATTTAGCACAAAACAAGACACATTAAATTCCTATATAAGATAAGAAATAACATCATGATAAAAAATTTAGCTAAAATCTTGCAACTAAAATAGCAAGTCAAAAGATCTCCACCCAATAGAATCATTATTAAATGCTATATAACATGTTCATGTTCATACAACTTCTAGAGTGGAATTAAGTTCTAGTAAGATTGTGAATCTTCAAGAACCTTTGGTTGGAAAAGAAACCAAAAAATCATTTTTAATGTGTGAATAATCTATTACATGTGAATAACCTACTACAATATATCAGCTCCAAAGGTAATCATAGTTTTTAGAAGACAATTATATAAAAACATAAACAATGACTAATACAAGTTATCACTGTCAAACGGGGTATTCTTACTACCTTTCAATAGTTATTTTGGCCCTAAGACCACACTAATAGTTTAATAATTGCACAATCTGCTTCATTTTGGAAGCAATTTGACATTATAAACTAGTGTATCATTTAACAAAGTGATCTAAGTCGATGTTTCTTAAATTTGCATGTATGTGTTCAAACCTTGTTTTTATAAATTAGATTGTTTTTATTTCATTTTTTAAATTACACCTAATTGGTCTAATTGACCACTTTTTCCAACGTATAACAAATGAGGAGACATAGGAGACTAGGAAAAAGTCATAGTGAAAACGAAGGATGGACATCACATAAGTGGATATTTTATTCATGTTCCCATGTCTACCCATCAATATAAACCCAAATCGTTTTGGGAGATTTCGAGATTTCCAAGTATGCTTTGTTTCCTTGAAGTTTCCTTCAGCATCAAGATCATCGATGAACTCCATAAGTGTCTGGAAGAGATTCTTTAATTCTATGAAAATGTGCTTCAACAATGAATTCTATAAGTGTTTTGAAGAGATTCTTTAATTCTATGAAAATGTGCTTCACCGATGAACTCCATAAGTGTCTTGAAGAGATTATTTAATTCTATGAAAATGTGCTTAAGTGAAAAAGTAATTGGTGTAGATTGAAATGCCTATGAGTATCAAGCCATTTGCTCTCCACTCCACACCTCCATGTTGCTTTAGCATGGAAAGGAAATGCCTATCAGTGTAGAGTGAAATACCTATGGGTATTAAGCCATTTGCTGTCCACTCCACATCTCCACATTGCTTTAGTATGCGGATGAAAAAACATTTTGTTTTGTAATGTTCCTAGTTGAATTAATTTTGCTAAGATGAATTTCTATTTTTGCAATTGGGTGTTGGAAAATATTTTGGCATGTAAACTTAGGAAAAGTGGGTGGAGGGAGTCCCCACTTAATTTTTGGAGAGATGGAGGCCACCAAAATTAGAGAAAATGAAAGATTAAATTGATAGTGGAATAAGGGATCCACATAAAGTACGCACTTGGGGAACAAGGAATTCGATGAACTTCTATTTTTGCAATTGGGTGTTGGAAAATATTTTGGCATGTAAACTTAGGAAAAGTGGGTGGAAGAAGTCCCCACTTAATTTTGGGAGAGATGGAGGCCACCAAAATTAGAGAAAATGGAAGATTAAATTGATAGTGGAATAAGGGGCCCACATAAAGTACACACTTGGGGAACAAGGAATTCGAGTTCCTTCAGGCAAATCGAATTGGTGGAGGGACCCACAAGGAATGCATGGCCAAAAATTATAAAAGGAAGGGAATGAGTGAGCAATAGGGGTCTTTTGTCTATTTGAAAATCGAATTTGCCTTAGTTGTTCAGCTGAGCCAATATTGTGTTGTTTAGCACACCGAGTGTCTCCGAGCCGAAATCTCAACCTTCGCTTCAGTGGACTTCGAGTGCCAGCCCTAGGAGGGAGTTTTACTTCGTTCCATGTCATACCAGCAACATGAGTCGAGTTGAAACAACAGTAAGTCGAGTTACAATAACAAGAGAAGTAACAAGGGGGCCGAGTTACAGCCACAGGGAAAGGAGCAGCAGGAGGGCCGAGTTAAAGCAACAGGAAAGTAGTAGGAGGGCCGAGTTACAACAGCAGGGAAATAGCAGCAAGGAGGTCGAATTCCAACAACAGGGAGAGTAGCAGCAGCACAGAGCAGAGAGAGTAACAGCCACGCATAGCAGGGAGAGTAACAGCAGCACAGGGACTGCAAAGTCATTTGAGTGAGATTTGTTGGGGCAACATTATTCCGTGGATTGAGTTGGGGAGCTGGGAGATCATTTGGAGGGCCATTTGAGGAAGATTGTTGGAGTTGGGAGTGCATAGATTGACAGGATCAGTCACAGCAACAAAATTTGTATTTGGAGGAGGGCCAAGCCGTGAAGGGTCAAATTTTGAAGGTTGGAATCAAGGGAAACCCTTTTTGGGTTTTCTAAGTTTCGGGCAATGATCAGAATCCCAAATTCCTAGAATTTTATGGGCACTCTAGAGTGGGCAAATCAAGGTCAAAGTCCAGCAGCAACGCAGTTTTCTGAAGGAACTGGATATTGCAGTTGTTGGGCTTACTTGTACTCATTGCCTAGTGCTTGTAGTTTGCCTTATGCAAGCCCAGGTGCACTTACTCCAACTCTTTGTACCATAAGCTAATATTATTAATCAAATCTTGGCCAGTTTGGGATTTGCAGGAATTTCTGGTTTATGTGTATGCATTCCTGAAAATTTTTGTGTTGCTATCTTGCATGTTTTTGTTATCATTATAAAATTTTCCATTAGGAATATTACAGTGGTATCAGAGCATGATCTTAGCTAGTTGTGGGGTTTCCAACAAGATTATGGAAGACTTGGGTGTGTATGCATTGTGATGGGTGAACCATAAACAAACCCATGGCCGAAGGGAGAGTGAATAACATTGAGGGAAAAATGACCCTCACCCACTTTGATGGCTCAGCTAGGAGTTATGTCAGAAAACGGGTACAATAACTGGACACATATTTCCAGGTAAACCCCATGAGGGAGGCAGACACTATTAGACATGCCACCTTGCACTTGGATGGAGATGCTATGGAGTGGTGGTACCAAGGGTTGATCCCTTTGGGTCATGCACGTATCAAATCCTACACAAAGTTCACATAGAGGCTCATGGAGAGATTTGACCGAACGGACGCTAGACCCCCTCAAAGGGAGTGGGCAGGATGAGGACAGTTAGAGGGTGAGAGCAGGGGGCGTTTTTATTGGTGGAGACCGAGATTTAGATGTCAGGAGCTTGAGGAGCAGGTTGATCAGGAGGACATGCAGGATGGTGAGGGGCACATCAACATACCCGATGTGGCGCAAGAGTCACCATTGTTGGAGGCCTCTTTGATAGCTCTAGCAGACACCTTAGTTGAGGGAGTGAGCATACACTCGAAGGGCCATCTATTGATGAGATGCCAATAGTTGATCAACTACCCAGTGCTATGACCCAGTTTCTAGGCGATGGTCGCCCACAACAGCAGGTTGATGAGGTGCCTAGAGGCATACTTGTCGTTGAGGAGGTACCAGAAGAGACGGAGGGGTCTAGAGCGGTGACCAAGTTTATAGAGGTTAGCCGCCCTCCACAGTTTCATCAGTTCTGAGCTAGCCTTCTAGCGTTGAGAAAGAAGGCCACGACAGGGCGAGAGGCCATTTTTCAGCAAAACGAGGAGTTGGAGGGCATGAGAACGGTTTGTGCTAAGACAGCAGCCAAACAGACTTGCGTTGGGGAACAACGGGGTTCCCTTATCATTCAGTTGAAGTGCACGTTGGAGCAATGGGGCACCCCTACTCAGACATGCATAGATGAGGCCAATAGCACTAGCAGCTTACAACTATGGTGTTGCTCATATATTCTAATTTAACATCTTGTGCCCATCGTTGTAAATTGAATAGAGCAGTCATCAAATAATTGTACCCTTATGTACACACATTTTATACTTGTAGATCTGACTTTGAGTATATTCCCATGGAAATTAAGTAGTTTCTAATGTTGTGTATGAATGCTAATTTAACATAATAGTGAGTGGAATTTGTTGATTAAGATAATTGGACGATTGGATGATTGAATTAGACAAACAAGGATCCTTGCTATGAGAAGTGCTTGACATTTGGAGCCCATGCTTGGAGAGTGCAACACTTGAGGATTGATCTCTTGACATGTGTACACCTTGGAGAGTGAGCGCCTGACTCTCTGTCTTGTATATTGGAATCGCCCTTGGATGTCAATAATTAGACACCCTTATTTTAAGGCAATGGGCCACATTAGTGTTAGTGGGCACCCACTAACACTAATGTGGCCCATAGCCTTAAACTAAGGGTGTCTAATGAATGACATCCAAGGGTCATTGCATCCCTACGTCAAGCTTTGCCAACATTTCTCCAAAAGGTAATAAGGATGCTTGAATTAGACAACAAGGATCCTTGCTATGAGAAGCGCTTGACATTTCGAACCCATGCTTGGAGAGTGAAACACTTGAGGATTGATCTCTTGACATGTGTACACCTTGGAGAGTGAGCACCTGACTCTTTATCTTGTCTATTGCAATGATCCTTGGATTGTTGAAGTTTCTAACTTGACTTAAGTTAGAAACCCTCCATGCACTTTATCTGATTTATTCTTGCCTACTTGTTATTTTACTTAGCAAGTTATTTACAATGTAAATACTGAAAATAAACACTAGTGCATCCTCAACATATTACAGACCAACAATTAAAAGAAACAGAAACAAATACACCATATGACACCATTATTTTTGGACCAATGTCCCTGGAAAAACCCAATGCGGGAAGACCGGTGCAGCTATCTAAGGGTTTTCTTATTAAGCAATATCAGAGCACAATCTGGGTGCCGAAACTGGACTACCCAATAGAGAATTTCCTTAGCAGTAATACCTCTCTGTTTCAGACAAATCTACTACCTAAAACCCCGGATAATCCTTCTGGCAGCTACTCAACACCAATCTACCCCTAAAACCCCAACATCTACCCAATCTGGACTGTGTCAGCCTCTCCTAGCCCAGCGTTGGCCTTGCATCAGCCTATCTTGGCCTGCGCCAGGCCCAGGAGGCCCTGCGTCAAGTCTCTGAGCCTCTGTGTTAACTACGTTGGCCCTTCTGTTGCTTTGCGCAGCACTTAGCTCCCTCTACGTGGCCCTACGTGAGCATTGGTTGCTCCCGCGTCTCTCTGGCTTCTCTGCTGTTGTCCTGGCATTTTCTCTGTCTCTCTGTACTCACTACCCCTCAGTTGCTCTCCCGATCACTGATTTTATCTCTTTTAGCAAACCTCGCTCTAGAGAATAGAATGACTGATCATCTGGTGTACCCCTCCAAGTGACGCTCAAGCCTCCTCTTATACCTTTCTTGATGATGATTCAACGGTCGAAATTAAGTCCCTAATCAACGGCTAAGATTAGATCTGGCTTGATCCATGTATTTTGGACCACTATAACACAGATTCATATTAATACACATTAATATTTTATTTTCCCTAGGTTTAGACTTAGGGACTCCATTAAAAATATTAATTATTCTAATATCTCCTGATCTGTTTAGAATCTATCCAAACCCTTTCTGGGTATTGGAGATCTCATGTACCCAACCTCTCCACCAAATTTTGTGGCTAAAGCACATTCGGTGCTACCCCAAATCAACACTCCCTCTTAGCGAGGAATGTGCTCTAGCAACACTCCTCACTGAGTATACTCTGATCATCTGGCATCAGTACCTGTGCTGATGCTGGGCCTTCCTACCCAACATCCTTTGCACTGCTGCCTTTTGTACTATTGCCCATGGTTCTGCCACTGCCACTGCTACATCTGTACAACAGCTCCCTCTGCATTCATGCTGCTGCTGGTCCTTCCTCCCAGCACTGCATATGCGCTGCACTTCCTCTCATAATGTTGCATCGTGTTTCCCATTGTTGCACTGCAACTCAATTACTGAGAAGTAACTGATCCTCCAACTGACCTCCCTGTTGGGCTAGAAACACCCACTAATGTCGAAGCTCCCTCTACCGCTGACAAGTGCTCCCTCTCTCTGACTTCTTCGCTGCTGCAACAACTCCCTGCATCTTGCCCCGTTGCACAACTCGTTGTGCCTTCCTACACTGGTGCAACACTCTTGTGCCTCTCGCACTACTGCAGCCTGCTAGCTCTGTGCTGTCTCGGGACTCCTGCATTGTAGCTCTCTCTGTCGCTCCATCCACATCCATATATACCCACTCAGCCAGTCCTGCTACTCCTCGTCGGGGCTCCCGTAGCAAGGTTTAATCCAAGAGGTTGGGTACCTCGAGGATTCTACCCCTCATCGCCTGTAGTCCTCCTGACTACAGCTCAATGTCTCCCCACTTCTTCTCAAGTAGTGCGTGTGCACTCATGGCACAATCATCGTCTATCAAAACTTCCTTCTCTGCCCATGCTAGCACTGCCTTATTCTTGGAAGACTCTCCCCTACTCCTCTTCATTGGGCATTGGTCTCTTACCTCGTGTAGTGCCATGACGCTCCTCTACTTCCTTCCTGGAAGTTCTCTGTTCGACTCCTCTGAGTCTCTACTTCCCATCTGGAAGTTCTCTTCTGGACTCCCTCTGAGTCATGATTTCCCTCCTGGAAATTCTCCTGTCGCTTGTCGAGATACCCCCTACTCTGATCGTCTTGTGCAACTGCACTGCTAATCCAGGTTCCTCGGCTAGAAACCCTCGGTAACAACTCCTCTAGCCTTGCTCTGTCAAGTATTGTTCTGACTACAGTACCTCACCAGCTCCACTCTGCAATGTTCCTGCAGCCTTCTAGACCCCACCAACTGCCTTTCTGTGAACTGCGTCAGCCCTTCTCTACCCCACGCTGGCTCTGCGTCACCCAGGATGGGTCTGCGTCAGCCCTGGGATGCCCTGTGTCAGCCCTCTGGCCCCCTGCGTCAACAACGCTTGCCTTTCTGAGGCTCTGCGCAGTTCCCGTCTTCTTCTGCGTGGCTCTGGTTGGCTCTGTGTCACACTTTCTGGCTTCTGCACTTCTACAAACAACTTCTGTCACCTCGGGACAATTGTTTTCTGCTGCTATTGCTCCGCTCGGCTGATTTCTCTTAGTTCTCCTATGATTTGCTATCACACTTTGATACCATGTTGAAGTTTCTAACTTTACTTAAGTTAGAAACCCTCCATGCACTTTATCTGATTTATTCCTACCTACTTATTATTTTACTTAACCAGTGATTTACAATGTGAATACTGAAAATAAACACTAGTGCATGCTCAACATATTACAGATCAACAACTAAAAGAAATATAAACAAATACACCATATGACACCATTGTTTTTGGACCAATGTCCCCGAAAAAACCCAATACGGGAAAACCAATGCAGCTATCTGAGGGTTTTCTTATTAAGCAATATCAAAGTACAATCTGGAAGCCGAAACTGGCCTACCCAACAGAGAATTTCCTTAGCAGTAATACCTCTCTGTTTCAGACAAATCTACTGGCTGAAACCCCGGATAATCCTTCCGGCAGCTACTCAGCACCAATTTGCCCCTAAAACCCCAACATTTGCCCAATCTGGACTGCGTCAGCCTCTCCTAGCCCAGCGTCGGCCTTGCATCAGTCCCATGAGTCCCTGCGTCAACTCTCTGAGCTTCTACGTTAGCTACGCTGGCCCCTCTGGTGCTCTGCGCAGCACTTAGCTGCGTCTACATCGCCCTGCGTGAGCACTGGTTGCTCCTGCGTCTCTCTTTGGCTGCTCTACTGCTATCCCGGCACTATCTCTGCTTCTCTGTCTCTCTGTACTCAATGCCCCTCAACTGCACTCTTTC